>CM019149.1:118213563-118262371 GCA_009733165.1 Naja naja | reverse complement strand
GTAATAAAAACTAAACCAGATTGACTTCAGACCTGCCGTCTCCAAAATAAGTGGATACAAAATGGAATATATTAAGGCCCTCTGAATTCTTGAATTTATGAAAGGTGCTATTTAGTACAGTGTGCCAGTTAGTATATACTGTAGTTTACCATTGCATAGTAAAATGGGTCAATTAAGATTAATATATTCTAATACACAATTTTATTAGTTATTTTCTTTGTGTGCATATGTATTAATTTATCTTGCTTTATTGTTGGTTGTTTGAAACATTTTTTTATTGATTTTTTTTTGTCCGGTTGCTCTTGAAAAGCACCTTTGGGACAGCCAAAAAGTTAGTGTGTTTTCTTTTCAAAGAAAAAGAAAACTGTGTTACTTACAGGTATTTCAAATGACTGGCAGTATTCAACTTAATAAAGATTTTAAAGATGTTCATAAATAGAATTAGATGAATGTATAGACTGATATGCAAAAAGATAGGCAATTCTTCTGAGCTACTGGGCAGACTCTGGACATTTGAGCATGTTATGATAGTCACAAATAACCTAGGTGGCACAGTGGGTGTGGAAAAATGTCCATGTTAGGATTTGGGGAAACATATATACTGATGCTCTTCAGTGAAGTCCCACCACTCTGAATTCTTCAAAGGATTGAAGCTTGTCAGTAACAAGCATTCCTTTTGATGCTGTTGTTCCTTTCTAGTTCCCATGATGTTTCCTACCTCATAGGTTATGCAGGAAAATTCTTAAATATATTTTCCTTTTGTTTATTTTGAAGTAGTGTCAAGATACTGAGATTTAATAGCTGACCAGCTGTTGTAAGGCCGATGCAATGAGGATGAATCAGCATGATTATTGCTACTTTAAGACTGAGGGTAGGTCCCACAGGGTTTTACCACTTTAAGAAGCTGTCTATATATAAGGTCATGAGAGGACATACTCTCCTTGTGTTTCTGTCTCTATTGTAGTCCTCCATGTAAAGATTAATTGTTTGCCAGGTATTTGCCTACCATGTATATGTATGTATATAGTAGTCTTGTATATAAACCACTGTTAAAAGACAAAGCATCTGTATGCTGTGTAGTGCTCCTGGGTTGTCTCATAGTAATCACACTGCAAACACTCTGACAAGTAGTCAAATTATGACTCTATAGTTAGTTATGGAAGAGAAGAGGAATACCAGGGCACACTGGGACATCAGATTGCCTCCCCATATTTCTATACACTAGCTTCAGAGGTGGTATTCAGCAGGTTCTGACCAGTTTTGGAGAACCAGTAGTAGAAATTTTGAGTAGTTCAGAGAACCAGCAAATGCCACCTCTGACTGAAGATTTTACAGTATCCTTCCCCTGCCACTCCCACCAAGCCACCTGCAGAATCAGTAGTAAAAAAATTAAATCCTACCACTGACTAGCTTGCCTGTGGTACAGAAGGATTAAACTGAATAAGAGATACAGGTAAGCATCTAAGACCTATCTTCACACCCTCACATACTTGATTATCATTAGATTTATAGAAAATATCTAAATGTACACATAACTTTCCTAGAAACAGGAATCCTAATAAGCTAGTTTTGAATAATTTTAAAACACATTTGAAAAACACTGAGCTAGGAATAGAGATTGCATTTTATATGTTAGCTTTATATTTCACTTTTGCTCCAATAGCTCAAGGCATCATATGAGGATTTCTTAATTTTCCCTAGAATAATCTTATAAAGAAAATTGGTTCAAAGTCAATAAGTGGATTTCCATGGTTGAATTTGAATTTGGATCTTCCTAATCTAATCTAATACAACCACTATGCATATTGCCTCACCTTCTCATACTGAATTTAATTATTTTGGGTGGCATACAAATTCCTTTTAGGACTACTGGTGGAATAAGATTAGCCATAGATTTGAATATTGTTATACCCAATGTCAATCCACTTAAATGTGGAAATCAGCTGAGTTGAAAAAAAACTAGTCTTCTTTTGCTTCTGTCTGCTTCCCTATGTCTTTCTGACTAGTTCGGGTATCAGGTTGCAAAAAGATAGCAATTAACCAGAATGCTTTAAACCTTTTCTCAATGTGAATATATTGTTACAATTGTTTACTTTTCTATCATCATGTTGAAATGTATTTTATCTGCTAATTGATATTTTGGAGCATTAGCATTACTAAGTATTAAAATTAAATGTGATTCAACTGAATATTTTCAAAACATTTTTATAATTTTTCTTTTGTGTTAATCTTTTCCCACAAAAATGAGAATGTGTGACTTGGATGCCTACCTATTGAAAAGTTCTTTGAGTCCTCTCATCTCATAATGTCTACATGATTTGAGTAGGACAATACCACCAGAAGTGGAATAAATGTCATCTCATTACCAAATGCAACTGTGGTTGGCAAGACAATAGAAAATAAGTATCCATAACACTCTTTTGTGTTGTTTGTAGTTTAATAATGGTTCACTATAGATTCAACTTGATGGAATAATCCTCTTCTAGTCTTGTGTTGTAGACTTTTCTTGGCAGTTGTACCAATTTAGCATTGCAATATTTGTTCACCATGAATTTAATAATCATAAAATTATGCAGACTTAATTAACTTCAAGCTCTGCTTATATCCAAGAATCCCAGGTGTAATTCCTGTTTACAGAGGGCAAAGACATCTCATCATCCCAATACAATTAACTTCCATATGCACCTAATTACAAATGCAGCTACATGTTTACATAGGTAAACCTCTAGTGAGGTTACCTTGGACTATATTGTTTCTCTTTCCCCTATACTTCTAACCAGCTTTCTCTATAAATCCCTGTACTGATAGTTAACCATCTGTCAGTTATAGTAGAAATATTGAGATATTGCTTCATCTTTTCTTATACAGTAATGTGTCTATTAGGAAAGCTGTAAACTTGGGTGTATGAATAGCATAAAATCACCTTATATATCAACTGATGTGGATCTGAATATTCCTGGATTGAATGCCATTGATAGTCTTATGAGCTTTCAGTTACAATTCCTAGCTAAACAGTGTGGAAAGAAAATGCTGTATGTGTTGATATCTTGTGTTGATTCAGTATTGCTCCATTTAGATTGCGATGTAATTTTTTAAAAACAAAACAATATATAAACAAAAGAGTTTGTGGGAAAGATGTGCATAACCCAGAACTAAAGGGTATGTGAGAAAGAAGATATTAGTTTCATAAAGTTCAACACAAATAGTAATAATTCCGATGGAGGTCAGGTGTTATAAATTTGCTTGGGAGAGTGTTCTATTTCTAGATATTCTAGTTAAAGCTATTAACTTAATAAGCAGTTCTGGTATTGTGGACATGGATCTTCCCCTCCCTTCTATTCTTGTATATTTCTGACTCTTTCAGAAAGTTATTCCACAGGTAAAAGTGTTCATAAAATAACATTCTGCTTGTTTGTTTAAATGAATAGAAATAAAGGGAATAGCTGACAGAAGGAAGGCAGAGAGCTGGGCATACACAATCAAAATCATCCTCTTGGATTCCCTGAATTAAAAGTGCTTGCATAACCTCTGGGAAATATGCTTATGATACCCTGTGAACTTCCCTACTTTATTTTGTTAGCAGTCTCCAAATTTGCTTTGCCAATAGGATAAATTGTATATTTAAAAAATCTAATATCTTCCATCCTATGTTTTAAATTTCACTGAAAACAATATAAATTTACATATTTACTTACAATTACAATTACACCCCTCCTCGTGAGCTACATTGGTTGCCGGTTGCCCTCCAGGTGAGATTCAAGGTGTTGGTGTTAACATACAAAGTCCTACATGGCTTGAGTCTGGGGTACTTGTGGGAACATCTCCTGCCAGCATCGATTTCCCATCACCCTGTACGCTCCCACAGACAGGGTCTCCTCGGGGTGCCATTGGCCAGACAGTGTTGGCTGGCAGCGTCCAGGGGTAGGGCCTTCTCTATGGGAGCACCCTCCCTGTGGAATCAGCTCCCCTTGGGACTCCGGTTATCCCTGGACCTCCATTCCTTCCTCCGCAACCTGAAGACTTGGCTTTTTCAGCAGTCCGGCCTGGACTGAAGTGAAGTGGGGTGGGTTTTTAAATTGTATTTTAATTAAGTTTTATTGGTTTTTAAATTTTATTGGGCTTGGGGTTTAATTGAATTTTAATTAATTTATTTTGTATTGTGTATTTTTATATTGTGAGCGCCCTGAGTCCCTAGGGAGAGGGGCATACAAGTGCAATAAATTCAATTCAATTCAATACAATACTTTATGTGAGAGAGGAGGAAACCGTGTTCCAAGCTTTTTTAAAGAAAAGAACAAAATCTTTATTCCATGTTTTCAGAAATACAGTATCAGATTTTGCATCCATCAGTTGTCCTCTTGGTTTTGGAGGGCTTTGGTAGGAAGAAACCTCTTCCTTTTTTTCCTCCCAAAGGATGAACAGAATTAATATAGCTTAGAATAACTGAGACAAGAGGAAGGATACATGTTTCAAGAAGTGATCCATCACAGTTGTCACCTTCTTCATAATTAAAATCTAATCTCTATTGAGAAAGGACTTTCTGAAGAACAACATATGGTAATACGTTAGATCCTCTTATTTACAAAAAGCAAGAGGGGGGAAACAGTGTCACAGTGAATGTGAAATGGGATTGTGCTATGCTTTATTATTTCTAGGTTCTATTGTTTAAAAGCTAAATTTGCACATCACGTTAAGCCAATGTTTGTTGAGTACAATGCTAAGCTATAAACCATGAACTTTGGGTGAAATATGTTCACACAATGCTAAACCATAAATAATGGCTTTCAAGTCTCAGTGGCTGAGTTTACACCTTGTACTAAGCTATAACATTATTCTGTGTGAAGCTGTATGAAGGGTGAACCCAATCATTGGGATTTTTAAACCATCCTTGTAACCTACAAATCATGTTATGTTGTAGTACAATGTGTCCCCTCAACCATTGTGTTTAATTTTTTCTAAATAACTCAGCCACATAAATATTTGACATGAGAAATGGTAAGACATGGGAATTCCTAATATAAAGTTAATGAGCTGTGTTCGCTGATGTGACTAGGAGTAATCTGGTCTAATGGGTTCCTCCTTCCCTAAATAGCCATCATCCTATTTAACTTTGTAAAAGAGCTCTAGTCAATAGTCTCAGTTAATGCACTGGTCAGTGACTTTGCTAAACTATGCTCTGGTTATTCTTTGAATCTGACAAATAGCCTTGATTTTTATAGCAGTTACACCAGTCATTGGATGATGAATAAATGAGCTTTAACAGATAGTTAAATGTCTGCTATTTGGTCTTTGGACAGATGCCTAGCATTACACCACATTATTTATTCATATATTAATTAGAAGACATATTCAGCAGTGTAGTGAAATAGATGAAGGACAAACCTGAAATCAGAGAAGGTTTTAACTAGGATATAGTGAGGAATAGAAGGATACTTTAAGTAGCAACGATGTATTTCATATCCTTATATGGGAGAATACAGACGGCATAAGCTGAATGACTAGAGCTTTGTAAACTGTTAGATTTGCATGAAGAGTCAAACGCAGAGTGCGTCAGTGAAGAGTTTATTAGTGACTACAGCTCATAACAGACCCGATTTGGCTGGGCTGCGGCAGCTACTTATAGCCAGCAGCTGCAGTTGCCAGCCAATCAGAGTGCAGGGTTTTCCGCACTTTTAAACCAATCATATTTGACATTTTACAAGAACAGTTCAAACTAAACCAATGACATTCAAATCTGCATACATAACACCCCTCCCCACTAGGTTCACTCCATACTCAAACCCCAACCTATTTAATGTATTCTTTTAAATAGGTGGGGCTCTTACGTGTACGTTGAGACCTTCATGGTTCAGAAGTTTTAACGTTCTCACCCAGTGAGAGGGGAAATGTGTCTGTTGACATTTCCCTAGTTGGACTTCCTGTGAAAGAAGACCCTGTTTGATTGTTAGAATCTGGTCTCTCCTCCCAACCCATTTCCAGCCCAATGTCAGCACCCAAGTCAGGTAGTGATGTGCAATCTTCCACTTGTAAGGATGGATTTTGGCATTGTGACAGGTTTAGGGATGGTTCCTGTCGTAATGGCTCATTACACATGGGGTTGATTCTTGTTTGCTGATTATCCTCATGTTCCTCCCCTCCCCTAGAAAAGGCATTAGGTATGGGAACTAGAGAGGAACAATTGCGATGTTCCTGAGGTAACCTGGATCTAAGCTGATCAATGTGCCTGCTCCAGAGGACTCCATCCTCTGTTTGTACCCTGTAAGAATGAGGGCCTGTGATTTGAGTTATTTCAGCAGGAATCCATGAAGGTTCACCCATAAGGTTCTTAGCATAAACAGAATCACCCACACTGAACGTGTGAACTTTGCTAGTGGAATCAAGTGGTGCATTGGGTGCGTAAGTGGGATGAAGGCAGTCAAGGGGAGACCTAAGTTTCCTACCCATCAACAACTCTGCTGGGGATAAGTTAGTTGATGGGTTAGGAGTGATGTGCTGAACACTAAGAAGTTTTTCAACTTTCTCAGTGATGTCCCCAGGACCCAATTGCTGAAGCTTTTCCTTGGTAAAACGTACCATGCGTTCAGCCCGGCCGTTAGCTGAAGGGTGCCCAGGGGCAGTCAGGACATGTGTGATACCCTGTTGTGCTAAATAGGATTCAAAAAGGTTAGATGTAAATTGAGGGCCATTGTCAGAGACAAGAACATCAGGTAACCCATGGGTTACAAAAAGCTTTTTGAGCTGCTTGATGACAGCATCAGTTGTGGTGAATGCCATAGGGATTACCTCTAGCCATTTGGAATATGCATCTACTATAATAAGGAAGGTGTGCCCTCTGGTAGGGCCAGCAAAATCAATGTGAATCCTAGACCATGGGCCCCTAGGACATTCCCATTCCTGTTTGGGGGCAAGAGGTGGGGCAGGCCTGACTACCTGACAGTTGAGACAAGATGCAACCCAGTTTTCAACCATTTTGTCAATATCTGGCCACCCTACATAACTCCTGGCCAGTCCCTTCATCCTTACAATACCAGGATGACCCTCATGTAACATTTCCAAAACCTCCCTTTGCAGTTTTGCAGGAATAACCACCCTGTTACCCCACAAAATATATCCTCTTAATACAGATAATTCAGTTTGCCTGGATTTAAAAGGTTGGGCAAGGTGAGGTAGATCTTGAAGAGGCCAACCTTTCTTAATCCAGCCTATAATAGGAGCCAATAAAGTGTCTTTGGCAGTCTCTCTGGCAATTTCAGCAGCGTGTACTGGAAGCTTGGCAACAGTTTCTAGGAAAAGGTGTGTGCCTCAGGTTCAAAGTCCTCCTTGTGACAAGAAAGTGGGCAACGACTCAAGGCATCAGCATGTCCAATGTCCTTGCCAGGCTTGTGGATAAGTTTGTATGAATAAACAGCAAGAAATTCAGTCCACCTCAGCATTCTTGGTGACAGGATAGTGGGTGTAGGTTTGTCTCCTGCCACAATGCCTAACAAAGGTTTGTGATTTGTGACAATGGTAAATGTTCTCCCATATAAATACTCATGAAATTTCTTGACAGCTGCAACAATTGCCAATGCTTCCTTGTCCACTTTGCTGTAATTCCTCTCTGCTTTGGTCAAGGTGCGAGAGTAAAATGCAATAGAGGCTTCCCTCCCGCTGGGAAGCCTGTGTCTCAAACCCCCCCCCCACTCCAAAAGGGGATGCATCACAAGTCAGAACAACAGGCAAATTCTCAGAGAACTGTATCAACACAGCATCAGACGTGATTAGTCTCTTAATACTGTTAAATGCTGACTGTTCCTTCCTCCCCCAGATCCAAACAGCTTTCTTATCAAGCAGGCGATGTAAAGGCTGAGCAATAGATGCTTTGTGAGGTAGAAACATGTGGTAAAAGTTAATAAGTCCAAGGAAGGCTTGCAAATCTGTCTTGCATCTAGGTTTAGGGCTTCCCTGATTGCTTTAACCTTGGCATCAGTGGGATGGATGCCATGCTTGTCAATCATGTACCCCAGGAACTCAACACTGTCTGTTCTGAGTGTACATTTGTCTTCCTTGACTTTTAAACCCGCTTTTCTGAATCTGGTAAGGACTTCTCTGAGTCTCTCTTGAAGCTGAGTGTCATTTTCAGCAGAGATTAACACATCATCAAAATAAGGCACTACCCCTGGCAGTCCTTGCAACATTCTTTCCATAAGGCTTTGAAAAATGCCAGGTGCCACGCTTACTCCAAATTGTAGTCTTTTACATTTGAAGGCACCTCTATGAGTCACAATTGTTTGTGCCTCTGCAGTGGCATCATCAACTGTTAATTGTTGATATGCCTGAGCCAAGTCCAGTTTGGCAAATACTGTACTCCTGCCAAGGGAATGGAGCAGATGATGCACAACTGGTACTGGGTATGCGCTCTGCTGCAGCACATGGTTAAGTGTCCCCTTATAGTCACCACAGATTCTCACTGACCCATCAGCCTTGACTGGTGTGACTATGGGTGTTTCCCATCTGGAGTGGTCAGTAGGCTCTAAAACCCCTTGAGCAATGAGCTTATCTAATTGTGCATCAATTTTTTCCTTTAAAGCAAATGGAACCCTCCTGGGCTTTAAACGAATTGGGAGAACCTTGGGGTCTAGGCTGAAAGCAATAGGGGTCCCCATATACTTGCCCAGTCCTTCGCTGAAGACCTCTGGAAACTCAGACTTCAAGGACTCCTCCCATTCAGAGCTGCTCACATGATTGATGCCAGTCACCTCAATGCCTAGTGGCTTGAACCACTCAAGTCCCAGCAAACTTGGGCGATCCTTGTCCACGATGGTCAGGGGCAAACGTTTGGTGTGGCCTTTAAACTGCACATTGAAATCTCTTGCTCCAACTACTGGAATCTTGTTCCCTTGGTAGTCTTTGAGAGTCAGTGCTTGCTTCTGGAAATGCTTCTTCTGAATTTTGGGAAAGAGTCTGTGGATAGTGTCCCATGACACCATAGATAAATAAGAGCCTGAGTCCACTTCCATTTGGCAAGGCCTTCCTTCAATAAACACCTTCATGTACTTTTCTGCTTTTTAAGGGTGAAGAATGGCCAATAGTGATTGTTTGGTGAGTTTCATTCTTGCCATTTGCTTCTAAATTTCGCCCCATCTTTTCAAGGAATTTATTGGGCTTAAAGTCTTTATCAGGAAATTTTTTCCTACTAGGTGGAGTTCTAGATGATTTGCAGACTCTGGCTATGTGACCCCGTTTTTCACGTAGGCAAATGGAGTCAAAGAACTTGCATTCAGTGTGGGGTGGCCCCCACAGCCACTGCAATAGAATCCTTGCCTGTTTTTTCCAGAGTCTTTTTTCTTCTTCTCCATTCTGAGTCTAAAAATCCCCTCCTCTGCCTCACTGCTATCTGAATCAGAGTCTATTTGTTTGCAATGGGCTGTTGTGGATTTTTCCCCATCAGAATGGCTTGAGGCCTGGCTTGAGGCCTTGTTAATCTTTTCATGGCGCTGCTGAGGACTTGGTGGCTTCCGCTGAAACAGCTTCTTCAATGGTCTCTTTAAACATGATCTTAGGTTTCATTAATAGTTTGCTTTGTAAGACCTTATCTTTAAGGCCTAAAACAAACCGATCACGCATGGCCTCTTCTAAGTTGGTAAAGTCACAAGCACCCCAATGTCCCTTAAACTTGCCATGAAGTCATTAACATTCTCGCTATCCCTTGATCCCGCGGTAAAATTCGTGTCTCTTAATGAGGCACGATACTTGTGGGGCGTAATGGGCTCTTAAAAGTTTCTCTAAATCAGGCCATTCCATTACCTTCAGCTCTGCTGCTCCAATGCCTTCGCCATTTTGAAGACTGCCGGACCGCAGTGCGTGAGAAAGACCGCCCTCTTCCGTCTCTCGGGGATGCCGGCGAGATCGTTCCCTTCCAGATACATGTGGAAACGATCCGCATACGATTCCCAGTCTTCTGCCGCCGGATCGAACGGTGCTGGGGGTGTTCAGCGCAGCCATCTCGCTCAGTTGCTTGTTTGTCGTCGTCTTCTCTTCAGGAAATCCCACCTCGTCGCCAGTGTTAAGTTTGCATGAAGAGTCAGACGCGAGGAGTTCCAGCAAAGAGTTTATTTAGTGACTACAGCTCGAATAAACCCATCCTGGCTTGGCTACGGCTGCCTCTTATAGCCTGCAGCCGTAGCTGCCAGCCAATGGGAGTGCAGGGTTTCTTCCCGCACTATTTAAACCAATACCATTCAACATTTTACAAGAACAGTTCAAATAAACCAATAACATTCAAACCTACATACATAACAGTTTATTTGTTAGAACTTGTACTCTTTTGATAAGCGGAAGTGTTACATCTGTTTGAAAAGAAACATGTCATTGAACATCAGCTGTGTAACATTTTAAACTTTTAAATTACTATTATCCATAATAAGTGTTGTGAAACTTCCTAAGATTTATTGTGTGGTTGGATAAAATCCATATCTTATCCCTATGGAGGTTTCCAGTATCATTAGTTATAAGGAACTGGCCCTTAATTCTTCCTAACATATAATATACATTGAAGTCCCTATGGTCAGAGAGGTTAGATTTAACCTATAATAATGGAAATAAATATATGTCACAAAAATGTATATACAGGCAATCTGTTCTGCTTATAGTAATTCCTTTGTAAATTGTATATGACAGCTGTGCATCTAGTCACACCAAAATTAATTTAGCTTTTACTGGATGCTTTGCAACCATTCCTTTAAAGGAATCAATGAAAAATCTATTCAGCATTTATAGTTCCTGCTGATTGTTTTGAATATATTATTTCTGCTGCTTCATTATTTTGGTCCTCCCTAAACATTTATTGCACACATTTTTAAGGAAGCCAAACAGTAAGCTAACCTAACACTTTTATGGCTTTTTCCAAATATCAAATCTGCATTCAAACTAATTCTTTTGATTTTTAGTGATCTTTGATCTGACTTTCCATTCTGTTGTAAGGTTTTATAAGAAAACCATAGAATATATTGTTTTATAAAGATTGTAATGACAACTCTTCCTCCTGATAATAATTTGTTATTCTTACATTTAGTATAGTACTTCTCTTTTTTGACCTTACCTCTAGTTAAAATACCTTTATATAGCTTAGTTTTTTAAGAATATTTTTATATGTACAATTGAACTTTTAAATGTAGTACTACATTTAGTGAAATAAATCACATTACTAATTTGAACCAATATTAGGATGCAAACTAGAATGTAGAGGATAATGCAGTGTGTTCCCTTGATAGCATTGGATAAAAGTAGATGGGTAAATACATCTTAAATACAGACTCTTTTCCCAAAATGCCTTGACTTCGCAAGGCAGGAAGTAGAAAATATAAGACTTCCAAGCCATATCTGTTCCAATTTCCCATTTTTTTTTACTATAGGGAACCCCCAATTTTGGCTGGAAGTAAAAGACAAATTGGTTATGGAAAACTGTGGAAAGGGGTCTTTAAGAAATAGGGAAAAAGAATCAGAAATTTTTGCTCTGCTCCAGGTGGTCACATCATTATATCAAGGTTATCACTATTACAGCTGTTAACTATTGGGATGATTTTTGAAATAAAATCAATGTCTCATAGAAAAATATTATGTTTCTCAATATTTCTTTCATTTGGAGATGCTTTTCACTTTTTAAAAAATATCTCCTACTTTTTGACACTTGTAAACACATACAACAAAGTTAAGACAAATCCCTCAGTAAAGAAAGCAACATGCACAGAAGATGAGGTAAAGCAGACAGCAACAGGAAACAGAATCTCTAATAGTTCAAAGCAAACCCTTTTCTACTTTATTAGCATTCTGCAATATTTTTTAATATTTTGAGGTCAAATGAAACCAAAAACTAGCCCTTTTCCACATTAGTCTTTCATAAAGTCCTCTCCCAAAGTGTGGTTTCCAGATGGTACCATTACTATTCTTATTGTACCAGAGAACATTCATCTGACATAAAAGAAAGGGCAAGATTGTGATATTCATAAGTGATAATGGGAGAAATAAATTTGAAACATTTGGTAGAGGAATCCTTGTGACCCCCCCAAAAGAGGAGTTGGTGTTTTTATTGCATTCAAGTTCATAGGAACAGATGCACAGCCATTTGCACTGTGATCATCATGAGTAACAGATTGGCAAACCTGGGTTTTTCAACCTTTTAACATACATATTAAAAGTCTATATATCAGAATTCTCCAATATATGCCCATTAAGTAGCCTGGTATGGCACACACACATTTTAAAAAACAAACCCTCAGTGAATCCACTGCTGCCAAACATTGCTGCCACCACTTACACAAAATATAACCTTCAGAAAAAAATCAACAAAAAACATAATTTCATGAGAGACATACTTTACAGTAGTGAGAAAACAAATTGTTTAACCTTGGAAGAAAAATGTAATTCTGACAATGTCTGATTGGGAACTTAAACTTGGAGAATATACTGTAGTGGGAAAACTAACAGTATATATACACTATAGAAGTTAACCAAATTTAAGTAACAATTATAAGGAATTCCCTTATAGTTTCCTATACATACAATACATCATACAGTATGAAAGTTATAATCACTTACTGTCTGGTTTCCTTCCTTAGGATCAATTTTAATCATTAGAATATATGTCCTACCCAAAACAAAATATCTATTTAAGTATTTAAAGTCTGGAAACTCTTTAGGAAAAGACTGCCTGAAATGGTAGGGTCTCCTGCTTGACCAGGAGACTGGACTAGAAGACCTCCAAGATCTCTTCCAGCCCTATTCTGATTGATTACTGGGATCCAGAAATCAATCAGAAGCAAAAATGATTCAGATCAATATTTCAATAAGCTACCAATGGATTCATATGGAATGGGAAAATATCCAGAGTAACAGCAACAAAGAATTTGTACAAAATTCTAAAGAGAGTGATGGTCTTCCCTTCCAAATTTAATTTTAAACTGTATCATAAAGCAAGCTGCCTGGTACTAATACAGAGCGGCATAGATAAAATCCCCAACTAATATAATGGCAATTTTGGAAGAAGTTGGCTTATCCAAAGGATTTCATAGCTATGAATGGTATAGAGATACAAAGAAGGATAAAAAGTAAAAAAAAACATTATTAGACAAAGTTTGATAAAAGCACAGAATGCTACAAAATAGTAAGCCCAAAAATTTCACCTCTAGCTTCTTCCTCAAATGCTTTTCATGTTGGAGGCAATTATAGCAGGAAAATTGTAATTACATGTACAGATATGGTTCACTGAGATTCTGCAAAGAGATTAAAAATATAGCAAGAACTGCTTAGTGAAGGCCAGAAGATAACATGGGTAATGTACTTATAACTTGTCAGAAGGAGACAGGAATTCTAGTGCATACTGTATATCTTTATATATCTAAATATTTTTGGAAAATAAATTCTTTGTTTACAACATGTTTATGATTTTTTTGAGTATCTTTACAGAAAATACAATTACCAATTAATAAGGGAGGGTTTCGTTTTCTAAATCTGAAGCTATATCATCATGCTTACCTAATATCAAGTACTAAATATTGAAAGCTAACAATTGGTGTTGATTTTGTGATTTGAGCAACTTTGGAATATACACATATAACACCTCTAGTTGGATGAACAGTATTAGGATCTAAATATATTAAAACACTAGTATCTCTGGAAAAAATTACATCAGGAAGTTAGGGAATGTAATGTCTAATAAAAAGATTTTATCTTTTTTGCCATGTTATATTGACTTTATGGGGAACTTCAACTGAAATAATTGGGAAAAAGATGTGAGATGGGAAAAAAATTGGATGGAAGTGGGGATATTGACTTTGGGCCAACTGATTGATGAAGATGAATTTTTAACATAGTCTATATTAAGAGATAAATCATCTACCAAGTGTAACCCATTGGAAATATTTCTAGTTATGTATAAGTTATAATTTAAGGTCCATGACATTCTCTCTCTATAAGTTAAGAAACTGAATAAAAATGGTGTTAGATAATTATATGTAGAATTGTAATTATTTACTCTTAAAATGATATACTTTTTTCTTTTTATCCTCTATTATATATTTGTATATTTTCATGCCTTTAAAAAAACACTTTCTATGTTCTCTGACTAGGTATGTATATTTATCATAATTATATTGTGGATTTGCACCCTTTTTGTCATTATTTTTAAAAGTAATATAATATATCCCACATTGATGGAAGGATAAAATCAGGTCCTGAGAAGGAAGGAGGCATCTTAAGAAAAAAGACAGAATTTGAGATTCTCATATGAAACCAACACCATCTGTTAAGGTGCATATATAAACTTTTACTTATATGCAAAGTAAACAAAAATGGTATGTTTGCAAAATTTTAAACGGTTACCACATAACAATGGAAAGAATCATGATCTAAATTCCAAAAAATGTAAATCAAGTTATAACTTGAAGGGAAGTTGGTGCAAAATATTCCACAGATAATATACAACTCTATCAATTACATCTGAGATATACAAATCATACAATAACAATTATTGAAAATTCCACAAAACAAAAGTAATTTTTATCACATGTGGTGGACATGTAAGAAATTCTCAAAGTACTAGAACGATTTAAATCTGTAGGAAAAAAATGAAATTTAAATTTGAAGTGAAACATTGCCACTACAAGGAAAGTTCTGCCCCACCCAAAAGTCAATAGTTTCCAGTGCCTCCAGTCCCCTAAACACCAGCAGCTCAATTGCTGCTGCCACATCCTAACTAGAATACCAGCTGTTGTTTGTAACTCCAGTTAATTGGAGTCAGCATAGGCCTTTCCTTTTAATGTGTTATATCAGGGGTGTCAAATTCACATTGTCACAATGGCATTACGTGACATAACAGGACTTTTTCCCCCTTAGCTAAACTGGGTGTGGGCATAGCCAGCATTTGATGCATCCAGTCTGAGGGCCAGGAGTTTGACAGCCCAGGGTTTTAATAGACCTGGTCTGCGCCTTAACAGGTACTTTTAGAATATCAGGACTATGTCTTCCACTGTCTATTAAACTATTATTTTGATTGGTTTTACTAATGTTATATAATCCCCTGGAACCTTGGAGGACTTTTGGTATTGGTTTACTTATAAGTATACAATGAATGGGGACACTATTATAACACAGTATGACAGGATGGCAAAAGTTGCTTATTAAGATTAGATCTGCTGCAACAGATTCAGATAAGCCTCTAATCACAGGCTGATTGAAAGGTCTGAATGCTTTAAATAGGGAGGTGTCTGGTGGTGATGATGATGATGAACTTCCAACTTGATTGGCTTCATCAGAAAACTGCATTTTGGGGAAGAGGTCCCTTTCCATCTTACTAATATTCACTATTAGATTACATTTCTTGCTCATGTATAAGAAAGATTGATTGCACTCAAATATAATTCATCCTTTGAGACAAAGCCAAGGACTCACAGTAGTATATCTTTCAGCAGGTATTGCTCCACTTGGCAGGATCAGTTGCTATGGACAAATTAATTATCTTATTCCCTAATAGTGAAAACTTAAGCAAACATGTTTACTCCAAAGTAAGCCCCATTCAGTTCAATCAGATATATTTCCAGTTAAGATTTCAGACTAAATGGTTAAAGCCTTGCAGAGGGACTGAAGTAATTAAAAGGGATAACAGGCTGTCTATGGAAATGAACATGATATTTTACATAACGCTGAATCTTTATCTTCCCTGCTTAATGAATTCATTTCCCCCCTCCTTTTTTTTAAATCCAATAGATAGAAGATTGAGTATGTTTACCTGAGATTTATTACAGGGATTATAGGTAATGAAATACATCCTGAATATGATGCTACATGGTTGAGATACTTAATACATACAAATTAAATCTTTTCCTGCAACTATACTCATAAAAATAATGAATTCAACATCAGGATGAAGAGATTTTAGGCTTATTAGTATATGTAACCCTATTCAGTGAACTCCAATTTTCTGAACACAGATGTTGCCAGCAAAATAATTAGTAGAGAAAGTGTATATCCAGCGGAATATCAAATGTATCAAATATTAAAATTTAATACCTTATAAAAAGTTGGGAAAGTGATTTGTGATGGAAAATTGTAACCAATTTTATAGCTTAAACTCTGGGAAGTGCTGCATTTTTATAGAAACAGCTCATTGGAAATTGAATATTAAAGAAAATCCCTCCAGGGTAACCTGCTCTTGTTTTCTGAAAATGCTTTGATAGAATCTACTGACAAGATAAAAAAAGAAAGCTGAACATCTAAAGTCTGAAACTTTAATCCATCACCATGTGACAGGAAGCACTGCTTGTTACAATATAACAATGCAGGATTACATTGTATATATTAAATAGGTGGCGAGAAAAACAGAGGTGACGTGAGAGTGAACTTCAGCAAACGTTATTTTTAACACAATAAAGGGCTGCCATGGCTGCCGCAAGCTAACAGGGCGGGCAGCTGACAGGCAACAGCTGATGTCATTTGACAGCTCCCTTTTGTACTCAGCTGTCAAATGGCTCAGCCAATAGGAATTGTCCGCATTTCCACTGGAAACACAGACCAGAGGGAGAACTTCTGCAGAATGCAATACTCCTTTCTCCCAGAACGGAGCATGCATAGGCCTTTAAGTAGGTGGGGTGCTTTTGCAAACACCCTGACCTATGCAGTTCAACTTGAGTTGTAGAGGAAGGAGGATGTTCTGCTGGGCTCTGCTTCTCTGGAAGTGGCAATGAGGGAACGTCAGCCTCCAGCATCTCAGGACTTGATGCAAGTGCCTTCCAAGGTTGGTTGGCTTTGTTGATGGGTCTGCGGGCCTTGTGTCAGTAGACTGCAGATCTTCTGGTCTGGTCTTATCAAGCTGGCCACCTATAAGAGTACTCCAACTCCCCCTTAGCTGGTCAATATGGTGTCACCATATGCGGTCATCCTGGAGTTGGACCCTTTAGGATTTTGGGCCTGTCACTGCTGCTATTTTGCCAGGGACCCACGATGGGTGGCCAGCAAAATTCCTGGCAAAGACTGGATCATTCTCAATGAAGGATCTGGCCTGGCTAATGGAGGCTAAAGGCGCAGCTGGTGCGTAATTGGGATGAAGCCTGTCCAGGGTGGTTCACAACTGGCAACCCATTAAATGTTCTGCTGCGGAGTGGTTGGTGGCAGCACTAGGGGTGGTATGTTGTATTTGCAGGTATTTGGCCAGCCTGGTATGCTTGTTAGTTGGCCTCAGTCTACCTAGGGCTTCTTTGACTGATCTGACAGTTCGTTTGACCTGCCCATTCAACACAGGGTGAAATGGGGCTGTCAGGGCATGCCTGATTCCTTGGTTAGCAAGGAATATTTCAAATGCATTGGAAGTAAATTGAGGGCTATTGTCTGACACTAACAGGTCAGTTAGGCCATGGGTGGCAAAAATTCACTGCAAGGCCTTGATTACTGCCTCAGAGGTGGTGGAAGGCATTACGGCCAGTTCCAACCACTTGGATAAAGATTCTACCATGACTGGGAAAATCTGCCCTTGAAAGGGGCCTGCCAGATCAATGTGAAGCCTTGGCCAGGGGGTCCAAGAGTTTTCCCATTCCCCTGGTGTGGCAGCATGAGGAGCTGGCCTGGTGGCCTGGATATTGGATAATAATAATTGGATATCTGGGCATCTATGCCAAGCCACCACACATAGCTGCATGCCAATGCATTCATTCTCACTATCCCAGGATGTCCATCATGTAAAACTTTTAACCGGGGACTTGTAGGCTTTGGGGAATGACTACTCTACTGCCCTAGAGCAAACAACCCTGGAGGGAAGATACTTGCTGGTGAGTATGAAAAGGCAAGAATTCAGTGGCAAAAGGACCATTTGGCCATCCCTTTCCCACCCAATCAAGGACTTGGGAAATTACCTTGTTCCTTGCAGAGTGGTGAGCTATATCATCAGCTGTAAGAGGCAGGTGGAGGTCATCAATCAGGAAGACCACAGTAGTTGGAGCAGGGTTTTCCACTTGGGTAGGCAACAGGCAGTGGCTGAGGGCATCAGCATGGCTGAAATACTTTCCCGCTCAGTGAGATAAGGTGTAAGAATAAGCTGCTAAAAATAAAATCCATCTGATCATACGAGGGGACAAAATTTGAGGGTTTTGGCAGTTTCCAGAAAGGATTCCTAATAGAGGTTTGTGGTCATTAATTAAGTCAAAATGATGACCATATAGAAATTTGTGGATTTTTTTCACAGAGGCTACTGCAGCCAAACCCTCTTTGTCGATCTGACTTTAGTTATGCTCAGTCTGTGATAAGGTTCTTGAGAAGAAAGCAATAGGTGCTTCCTGGCCATTAGATAGTCTATGGCTCAGTACAGCACCTATGCCAAAAGGAGAGGCATCACAGATTAAAACTAGAGGAAGGTCTTTGTTAAATAGGATAAGAATGCTGTCTGAAGTCAGTAATGTTTTGACAGCTTTAAAAAAAGATGCTTCTTTGGGGCCCCACTTCCATTATCTAATAGACTATGCAGAGGTTCTGCAACAGAAGCTTTGTGAGGCAAAAATGAAGCGTAAAAGTTTAGTAGGCCAAGAAAGGATTGTAGCTCTGTTTTGTTTGTTGGAGTTGGGGCATCATGAATGGCACATACCTTTGATTCCATTGGGTGTATGCCAGCAGCGTCTATTCGGTATCCTAGGAAGTCCACTTGAGTGGCAGCAATGGTGCATTTTTCTCTTTTATTATTATTATTATTATTATTTATTTAGACTTGCATGCCGCCCTTCTCCCTAAGGACTCAGGATGGCGAACATTTAAAAACCGTACAAATTACAATAAAAGTGAATTAAACAACTACAAGTCTAAAGCCAATTAAAATTAAAATTAAATTAAAACAACTAAAATAACCCACCCCCGGGTCAATCCAGACCGGCCTGCTGAAATAGCCCGGTCTTTGGGTCTCAGCGAAAGGAGCGGAGATCAGGGGCCAAACAGAGATCCACAGGGAGCTGATTCCATAGGGCGGGTGCTCCCACAGAAAAGGCCCTAGCCCTGGGAACCACCAGCCGACAATGTCTAACTGACGGAATCCCAAGGAGGCCCCTCCTGTGGGAGCACACGGGGTGATTGGAGTGTGATGCTGGCAGGAGGCGTTCCCACAAGTACCCTGGACCCAAGCCATTTAGGGCTTTATAAGTTGTTACTAGCACCTTGAAGGCAACCCGGGAGGCAACCAGCAACCAGTGCAAGTCGTGCAGGAGGGGTGTAGCATGGGAGTATCGGGACACCCCCATCACAGCCCACGTGGCCACATTCTGCACCAGCTGCAATCTCTGGGTGGTCCGCAAGGACTTTGACTTTGAGACCTGCTCTTTGAAAACAAGTTAAAACTTGGTGCATGCATTGAGTCAACTGTGGTTTGCCAGTGGCTGATATGAGTATGTCATTGAAATAGGGGACAACTCCAGGGATGTCTTGTAGCAACCTTTCCATCAAGCATTGTAATATTCCTGGAGCAATGCTGACTCCAAATTGTAGGTGCTTGCACCCCTATGAGTGACTATGATTTGAGCCTCAGCAGTGAGGTTGTCCACAGAGAGCTGTTAATAGGCCTGTGCCATATCTAGGTTAGCAAAAAGAGACCCTGGTTCCAAAGAATGCAGCAAATGTTGGGTAACAGGGACTGGGAAAGCACTAATTTGCATAAATCTGTTAATTGTACATTTATAATCAGCACAAATTGTTATGCTGCCATCTTTTTTGAGAGGTGTGACAATTGGTGTTTCCCATCTGGAGAAATCCACAGGTTCTAAAACTCCTGGGCAATCAGCTTGTCAATTTGTTTGTCTAGTTTAGGGTGAATTGCTAATGGAACTCTGCGAGGTTTAAGGTGAATAGTAGTGGCTAGGGGATCCAGATTGAAAGAAATTGGAGTTCCCACCTAGCATCCTAGGCCATTACTGAAAACATCAGCAAAGTCCCTGAACAAGGCATCAACCTCCTGGTCATTAATAAAGTGTATGCCTCCCACAGGTAGGCCAAGGGAGGGGAACCAATCTAAACCCAGCAAACTGGGAAGGGACCCATCCATTATAATCAAGGGTAAGCATCCTTTAAAATTTTGAAATTGAACTGAAAACTTCCTGATGACTGGAATGGTTGGCCTTGGTAGTCTCTCAGGGAAAGCTGACATCCCTGTAGCCTTTTCTTGGCCATGTGGGAAAGGAGATGTTTCAGGGTGCTCCAGGACACAATGGATAGTGCAGATCCTGTGTCTACTTCCATCCTGCAAGATTTGCCTTCTAAGGAAACAATAACATGTATTTTGTTAGAATGAGATTGCTTGTTAAGTGACTCAGCTTGGTAACAAGTAAAACAGTCTTCAATTTGTTTTTGAAAACATTGTGCTGGTTGGGAAGGAGGCTGGTTGAAGGTTTTCCCAGCTTGGCAGATTCTGGCTAGATGACCCTTTTCTGACACTTTAAGCAAATGACATTCCTGAACTTGCAGGTTGCCTTGAGATGATCCCCACCACAACTCAGGCAGTTTGGCTGAGACTGTGGAGATTTGTTGCCAGTAGACCAGTTTTTTTTCTGTGAGGCTCTGGGTTGCCTGAGGCAATTGACATCATCGTCTTCATCTGGTAGTTTTTCTGGAAGTGTTTCTCTGTAGCGAACAGCTGCATTGTTCTTGCTGGCAGACTTCCTTGAATCTCTGCTGCTGAGATTGTTGACAGCTCAGTGGCTTGAGCTTCTTCTATTGCCATTTTAAGCGTAAGGTTGGCTTTAGGTAGAAAGCACTTCTGTAAACAGAGGTCTTTAACGCCACAGACTAGCTGGTCTAGCAGCATGTTCTCAAGGTCTCTAAACCTGCAGTGGAGAGCAGCTGTTCTGAGCACAGCTATGTACATGCTGATCGATTCTCCCTCAACTTAGCTCCATCTCCAGAAGGCATGTTGTCTCGCTATTCAGGAGGGTTTAGGAGCATAGTGGTTGCTCAGGATCTCTTGCAAGTCATCCCAGGTCACGGTTTTGACAGTCAGGAAAGCTAGCTAGGTGGTGGCGGTGTTGAAAACAGCAGCTCTGCAAAAGCTTAAGAAATAAGCTTTTTTCCTGGGGCTGGGGATCTCTGTTAGGTCGGCAGCATTTAGGAAGCAGTCAATTCAATTGATGTATGAATCCCATGTCTCCAATGCTGGGTGGAAAGGCAGGAACAATGGGATCATAGTCATCTTAGCTCTTTGTGTGTGCCGGTTGTATTTAGTGACTTCAGCGCTGCGCTACAGTGGTTCTCGATGTAGTGATTGCAGCTCAAGTGACTAGCAGTTCGGTCACCTCAATTTGCTAATCCCATCCTTGTTGCCAGTATTAAATAGGTGGCGGGAAGAATGGAGGTGACACGAGAGTGAACTTCAGCAAATTTTATTTTTAACAGAATAAAGGGTTGCAGTGGCTGCCACAAGCTAACAGGGCAGCCGGCTGACAGGCAACAGCTGATGCCATTCGACAGCTCCCTTTTACACTCAGCTGTCAAATGGCTCAGCCAATAGGAATGGTCTGTGTTCCCACTGGAAACGTGGACCAGAGGGAGAACTTCTGCAGAACGCAATACTATATATGTGTATTTACGTATGTATGGAAATGCAAATGTTTGGTTAAGAATAGGAATATATAATTTAAGGACGATTTCTGTTCACTTCCTTCTTAGTTACTTAGTATTTTATTTATTAGACTTGTATGCCGCCCTATTCCCTAAGGACTCAGGCTAACATAAAACAGAAAAATTTACAATAAAACAAGATTAAACAGTAAACAAGCCAAATAAATTAAAATAAACCCAACCCCGGGTCATTCAAGGCCGGCCCGTTGAAACAACCAAGTCTTCAGGTCCCGGCGGAGGAGCGGAGGTCAGGGGCCAAGCAGATCGACGGGGAGCTGATTCCAGAGGGCAGGTGCTCCCACAGAGAAGGCCCTAGCCCTGGGGACCGCCAGCCTACAATATCTGACTGGCGGCACCCCAGGAGGCCCCTCCTATGAGAGCGAACAGAGGCGTCGGAGATTGATGCTGGCAGGAGGCGTTCCATAGTACCCTGGACCCAGGCCATTAAGGGCTTTATAAGTTGTAACTAATACCTTGAAGGCGACCGGGAGGCAACGGCAACCAATGCAAGCCGCGCAGGAGGTGTAACATGGGAGTATCGGGATACCCCATCACAACCAGCGCGCATTCTGCACCAGCTGGAGCCTCGGATCGTCCGCAAGGAAGCCCCATGTAGAGAGCATTGCAGTAGTCAATCCTAGAGGTGACAAGCGCATGAGTGACCGTTCGAAGGGCATCTCGGTCCAAATAAGGGCGAAGCTGGCGAACCAGCCGAACCTGGGCAAAAGCCCCCTGGCCACAGCTCCCACATGCTCCTCCAAACCGAGCTGTGAGTCCAGGAGGACACCCAGGTTTCTCGCCCTATCCACGGGGGCAACACCTCTCCCCATGACCAAAGATGGTACATCTAATGAAGACCGAGATGCCGGTAAGAACAGCCACTCCGTCTTGGTGGGGTTGAGCTGAAGCCTGTTACTACCCATCCAGACCCGTACCGCCTCCAGGCACCGGGACATCACGGAGAGAGCATCACTGATCTGGCCTGGGGTGGAGATATAAAGCTGGGTATCATCAGCATACTGATGATACCTCACTAAAACCTCGGATGATCTCACCCAGCGGTTTCATGTAGATATTAAACAGGAGGCGAAAGGACAGACCCTGCGGCACCCCACAAGTGAGGGGTCTCGGGGTCGACCTCTGCCCCCTGCCAACACCGACTGCGGCGGCCGAAAGGAAGGAGGAGAACCAGCAAAAGCGGTTCCCCCACCCCAAACCTCTAAGCAGAAGGATACCATGGTCGATGGTATCGAGCTGAGAGATCTAAAGGACTAGGACAGAGGAAAAACCCCTGTCCAGCCCTCCAGAGATCATCCACCAGTGCGACCAATGCTGTCTCCGTGCTGTGCCCGGCCCTGAAGCCCGACTGATCGGATCTAAATACTCAGTTTCCTCCAGGAACAAGGGAAGCTGCTGAACCACCAGCGCTCTCAACAACCTTGCTAAAAGCGGAGGTTGGAGACAGGCGATAGTTGTTCAAAGCGGCGGGTCCAAAGCAGGCTTCTTGAGGAGGGCCTCACCACCGCCTCTTTCAAAGCGGCAGGAAAGACTCCCTCGCTCAAAAGCGTTAACAACTGCCTGGAGCCAGCCGCGTAACCTCCCTGGAGGCATATACCAACCAGGAAGGGCACGGGTCCAATAAACCGTGGTGGAAGACAGCCTCCGCATGATCCTGTCCACCTCATCAGGGAGACCAGGTCAAACTCAACCCAGGTAGAATCCACCAGACTCATCCCACCCCATCGTCAGACCACTGCCAATCAGAGTCCAAGCCAGCACGAATTGGCGACTTTATCCGCCAGATGTATACTAAATTCCTCTGCCCTGCCCTGCAGGGTCATCCCCAATTGAAGGAGGGGCGGGTCACCGAAACAGGGCAGCAGAGGCGATCATCGGCAGGCAATCAGAGCGGAGAAGTGGACGCCTCGCCGTCCTGATTGCTTCCAGATAGGTCCTGATATAGGATGCAACTGGACACGGTCGGATTCGGAGTGGCTGGCCCTCCATCTGCTCTCCAGGCATCTTCTCCGCCGCTTCATCCCCGGAGCTCCTCGGAGAACCAGGGAGCCCATCGGGGTCTGGCGGGGAAGAGGCCAAGAACAACCTGGTCGGCGCCTCCGGCGCCCTTTGCCAGGCGGCCGTCAGCGTCTCGGCGAGCTGTGGTCGAGGGAGGCGGGCAAGAACCCCAGCGCCGTCTGAAACCTATCCGGGTCCATTAGAGCCTGGAACCATCGTATAGGCTCCTCATCCCAGCAGCGAGGATAGCCAATTGAAAAACCAGCCGCGGAGATAGTGATCAGTCCACGATAAAGGGAGGGTCGATAGAACCCTCCCCAGATCACTACACCACTGCCCGAGATAAAAACCAGGTCAAGTGTGTTCCCCCTCGTGGGTGGGTCCATGGATCACCTGGGTCAGGTTCATGGCTGCCATGGATGCCATGAACTCCTGAGCTAAACCAGCCCCCCCAGCGGCGGCAGATTAAAGTCCCCAGAACTATAAGCCTAGGGAACTCCACCGCCACCTCGAGGAGGTCGAGCAGCCCAGGCAGGGCCGCCGCCACGCAGCTGGGGATAGATGCGTTAGCAGCAAACCCAACCGACCACCGGGCCCAATCTCACGAGGAGGGTCTCACACCGTCCATCTGCGGGACAGTGACCTCCCTTGGAAACAAGGTCTCTCTAACAATTATGGCTACCCCTCCGCCCGTCCCTGGGCCGAGACCGGTACAGCACCGGAAGCCTGGGGGCACAAATCACATAGAGGACACCCCCTCGGGCCCACCCAGGTCTCAGTAATGCATGCCAGGTCCGCAGCCTCCTCCTCTATGAGTTCACGGAGGAGGGATGACTTATTGACTACGGACCTGGCATTCAAATAAACCAGTCTGAGCCCAGAGACCACGTCTCCCAAGACCCCAGGGGGCGGGAAGCGACCTGGGGTGGGCGCAGCCCACCGCGTAGACATCGGGGCTCCCAGCATGATTTGACCCCTGTCCCTCCCCCTGCCATAGCCGATCACCCTGTCGATGGACAACCCCGCCCTCTCCCGCCAGACCCGAGGCCCCCACCCCACCCCACCCGCCGAGACCAGAAGTCGGCCTGGAAGAGCTGTATAGACCCATGATCGAACACCCACCCCTTCCTAACCCCTTAAAACAACGAATTAAAAATTTTAAAAGCTTCCCTTAATTCCAAATTTAAAATTTAGCCCTCTGGTTGCGCCATGCCACCTCTCCGGATCCCAAGATCCGTCATTGAGGTAGGCTCTCGATAACAAAGGGCCACTCCAAAGACAGGGGAACAGTCTGGAGGGCCCGTAGCTCAACGATGAGTAAGCTAGCATCTATCATCCAAGCGGAAAGAAGGGCAAAACAGTGAATATAGCATAGATGGAACACACAAAAGGACCGGGCATCCAAGGCAAACCCAAACAATCAACCAACCCTCCAACAAGCAGCTCTCTCACGGTGCTAGGGCCAAGATTGAAATGGCCAAGCCACTGCTCTCTCACCGTAGTGACTTATGGTGGGATGGTGATGCAAACAAAAAAACCCCTGTCCCCTCACAACAGGGGGAGGATATGCCCTCCATTGCCCTCCCACTGCAATGGGAAAGAGCCAGGTCCAAAGGGGAGAGAGTCCAAGCGTGAAAAACGAAGCGGGAATAGTCATTGATGGTAAAATGACTCCAAGGCAGTCAGAAGGAGGATTCCAGATGTCACAAAAGGGCAGAAGCAGCAGCGCATAGAGGCAGGTAATCTGCAGTCTAGGAGTAGAGTGAAATAGGTGCGGCCAAGTCCGAAGAGCAAATTCGGAGCCAGAGAAGCAAGTCCAGCGTGGCAAAAGATCGAAAACCACAGCCCCAGGTCAGACGTCCGGCGGGGTCTCTCCTCCGGTGTAAACCTTCCACGGGGTCTCCCTCCGATGTAAAGCCCGGCCCAGCTGACCCCGCCAGGCGGCGTCTGTCTGTCCACCCAGGCCAAACCAACAATGCCCACAATCCGGTCTCCTCGAGCTCCAGGCCTGCACCTCCCAGCGTCTTCATAGTGGGGCTTCCTCCTCCAGGAATTACACCCCAGAGGAAAGAGGGAGAACAGCGCCAGGGCATAATAAAACAAGCCCCAGCACACGCTGCCCCAACCCAACAAGATGACAAATAGCGGACCAATAACCCCCAGAGGCACCAAGCCCAAAAGAGCAATTACTATGGGCTGGGAAGCCTCGGGGCAGCCGAACAGCGGGGGCCTCGGGCAGTGTTGCAGCCGCCTCAAGACCGCAATGTAGCAGACCGCTGCCCGAGACCAACGCCGGCGCCTCCAGGCAGCATCGGACCTCGGCATGCCAGCGGTCCAGCAACCGCCCTGCCGCCAAGCCTCTGCCATCGCCGCCACTTCCGCCCGGGTCGAAGTCAACCGCCGCGCCCGCCCGCCCGAGGGCGCCAGCAACTCGGGCAGACCGACACCCAGCTGGAAAGCCACCGACCCAGCTGAAAAGCATCCAAGCGCCGCTGAGCCGCCAGACAGCTGACAAGCCGACAGCTGACAACGCCGAACCGCCGACAAGCCGACAAGGAGTCCCAGCCCGGCAAAAGGCTGAGAAGCGAAACCCTTCCGCCAGCCAAATTGGCTGCAAAGGCTCAAACAGCTCCGCAGCCCTCAGGAAGACCCCTGGACAGCGTGCGAGGGGACCTCTCTCAACCCCCAAAGCCTCGACAGCCCACGATCCCGAACAGAGCTTACTCAAGGTCGTCCGCCATCTTGGGCATGCATAAAACATCAGTATGCATTCTTTTAAGTGACAGAACCTACAAGGCATGTTTTTTAGAGAGTCCATCTCTATTTAAAGATATCATCTAAATATCCTCATAAAGCTACAGTCCAGTAGCTTTTCAGGCAATGCTAAAGGATGGCAACAATTTACTTTTAACAAAATAATAGAGTTGGAGGAGACTTTGGTGATTTTCTAGTCCAATCCCTGCTCAAGTAACCCTATACCATTTCAGACAATGGTTGTACAATTTCTTCTTAAAACCTCCAGTGTTGGTGTCCTGTTCTCAGGTGCTTTGAGAGTAGGTGAGCCCTTTTTTTTGACAAGAATAAATAGATGGAAACTAATCAAGAAGAGCTACAGTCCAGTAGCTTTTCAGGCAATGCTAAAGGATGGCAACAATTTACTTTTAACAAAATAATAGAGTTGGAGGAGACTTGGTGATTTTCTAGTCCAACCCTGCTCAAGTAACCCTATACCATTTCAGAAATGGTTGTACAATTTTCTTAAAACCTCCAGTGTTGGGTGTCCTGTTCTCAGGTGCTTTGAGAGTAAGGTGAGCCCCTTTTTATTGACAAGAATAAATAGATGGAAACTAATCAAGAAGAGAACCAACCTAGAAGTAAGGAGAAATTTTTTTCATTAGAACACAAGAATGAAGCATTTGCTGGAATTGGAGTCTAGTTAATGAAAAGAAGGACTAGGAATGACATAATAGCAGTGTTCCAATATCTAAGGAGCCCTTCTTTTAAAGGTAATTTTGCTGAAAAAGAGATTTGTGGGTTTCTGCTTACCTTGTTTCTACTACATATATAATTGTGTATGCTAAATTAACACAATGCAATGTTTTAGTTATATCTGTAGTATACTTATAGCCACTAGTATGACATTAAACTAGTATGACATTAAAGTTAGACAAGACAGATGAAAATATAAAGGTTTTACAGCAAATAATGGAGAAATATGGTGAGAGGATGAAGAAAATTGAAGAGCAGCAAGAACAAAGAGACAAGGAAATGAAGAGTTTTAATACCAGATTAAGGGAAGTTGAGAGCGACCATAATGAATCTCTGCGAAGTGAAGTTGATAGATCGAATTCTATTTGAGATTCCAAAATGTTGAGGAAGAGAAGGGTGAAAATCTACTGGAGAAAATGACACAGATTTTGGCAGAACTGTTAGAAATAACGGAAGAGAAGATGAGGGATGGAATAGATGAAGCATTTCGTGTCTTTACAAGATATGCAACGAGGAATAAGCTCCCAAGAGAAATTCATATTAGATTTACTAAGAAGAGTATTAAATCACAAATTTTGCAAACAGTCAGAGATAAGACGCTGAAGCACAACAATAAAGATGTCACGGTATTGAAACAGATACCAAGAAGAATAAGAGAGAGGAGAGGAGAATATGCATTTTTATCCAGAGAATTATTGAAGAGAGGGATAAATTATAGATGGCTAATACCAGAAGGCCTCTTGTTTGTCTGGCGGGAACAAAGACATAGAATCGACACAGTGGAGAAGGCAGAGTTATTCTATGAGAGCTATTTTAGAGGAAAAGAGGGAAACGGAGGACATGAAGAACTGATTGTGGAACTTCCAAAGGAAGGTGCAATGATAAGTGAAGAAGAAGAACAACTTGGAGCAGTAGGCGTCTACCTAGAGAACAAAAAGAAGTTAGAACGACTAGAGCAAAACAACCTATATATAAGACCTAAATGGAAGGGAAAAATTGATCTCAATGAATATAAATGGACTCAATTCAATTGTTAAAAGAAGGAAAATATTTCATAAATTAGAGAAATTAAAATTTGATATAATTTGTCTGCAAGAGGTCCATATTAAAAAGCAAAATGAATATGTATTAAGGCAAAGAAAGTTAGGAAAGCTATTTACATCATTGGCAATGTAAAAAAGAGGAGTGGCTTTATATATTAAAGATACAATTACTGCAGAATTGATTTATACAGATGAAGATGGGAGGATTTTAATAGTGGAGATAATAGATAACAACACTAAAATGCTTCTGATAGCAATATATGCACCAAGTGAGAATCAAGAAGAATTCTATAAGAAATTATATCAAAAAGTGATTGAATTAGACTATGCAAATATCTTTCTGATGGGAGATTTTAATGGGATAATTAATGACCAGCTTGATTATAAATCTGAAAGAACCAAAAAGAAAATTAGAAAAAGCTACCCAAGTCCTTCTTTCAAATGATAGAAGAAATGAATATTAAAGACATATGGAGAGAGAGAAATATTGGAAACAAAGAATTTACTTTTTATTCAAATAGACATGAATCATGGTCAAGAATAGATATGGTATGGGCATCTGCAGATATGCTCCCGATATACAGAAAATTCAAATTGAAAGTGGGATCTGGGCGATCACAATCCATTGACAGTTGCCTGGAAAGGACAGAGGAGAAGATCGAGATGGACATTAAATAATATGATCTTGAAAGAAGAAGAATTTAAAAAGAAAATTGAGGCAGAACTTACCTTTTTTTTCAAGGAAAATAGAAAAGAAGATACATCTCTACAAACTCGTTGGGATGCGATGAAGGCTTATACAAGAGGTTTGATAATTGACTATATAAGGAAAAGAAATATTAAACGGAAGAAGACACTCAAAATCTTGGAAGATGATTTTAGGAAATTGGAAGAAGAATTACAACAATCACCGCAAGGGAAAGATATTAAAAGGAAAATGGATGTGATTAAACATAAAATGGCTCTAATGGACAAGGAAGAAATCGCTCAAAAGATTAAAGGCGCTAAACAAAATTACTTTGAAAACGGTAATAAGCCAGGAAGGTGGTTAGCGTATAAAATTAGAAAGGAAAGAGAAATAAAGAAAATTGGCCAATTAATAGATGGAAAAGGAATATACAGCATGGGAATGATGAAAAGAAAAAATTATCCGAGACTACTATGAAAACTGTACTCCCAAGAAGATATCCTAGAAGAAAAATTGAAAAGTATTTACAAAAGACAAGACTACCACAGATACCTGAAGATATTGAGACAATGTTAGAAGGGAACATAACCATGATGGAATTAACAGAAGCCTTGAAGAAACAAAATACAGGAAAAGCACCAGGCCCAGATGGTCTACCATGAATTTTACAGGACCTTCCAGGAAGTGTTAAGCACTCCCTTCTAGAAGTGATGAATGAAGTCTTATTAAAAAGAGAATACCTGAGACATGGTTGGAAGCTTATATTACCCTAATACCTAAAGAAGAAATGGACCTACAAGAAGTTAAAAATTATAGACCTATCTCATTGTTGAATTCAGATTATAAAATCTTTGCTTCAATTTTGGCAGAAAGAATGAAAAGATACTTAAATGAATTTATCCACACAGATCAAAATGGATTTTTGCCAAAACGACAAATTAAGCAAAATGTGAGAATAATTTTAGATACTCTGGAGTATTATGAAACACATTCTGAAAAACAGATGGCACTGATGTTTTTAGATGCTCAAAAAGCATTTGACAATGTGAACTGGCGATTTATGATATTGCAAATGATGCAAATGGGCTTTGGAAAAACTTTATACAAACTATTGAGGCAATATATAATAATCAAACAGCAAAGATATTGGTAAATGGAGAGCTAACAGAATCTATAGGGATAAGAAAAGGAACCAGACAAGGTTGTCCTCTGTCACCCTGCTGTTTGTTTTAACACTAGAAGTACTGAATAGAGCTATCAGAGAAGATGAAGAAATAAAAGGAATGAAAATTAAAAAAGAAGAATATAAACTACAGGCGTTTGCAGATGATTTGGTATTCATACTAGAGGATCCACTTAAATCAGCACCTAAGTTGATAGAACAAATAGAAGAATATGGAATGGTGGCAGGTTTAAAAATTAATAAAGATAAAACAAAGATCCTAACAAAGAATATGTTAGCAAAACGCAAGAAAGATTTAGAAGATTTATTAGAGATCCAGATTGCAAATAAAGTTAAATATTTGGGAATAAATATAACATCAAGATGCAGTACATTGAAAGAAGATAATTATATAAAACTCAAACAGCAGATAGCGACAGATCTTAAAAGATGGGAAAATATGCAATTATCTCTTATTGGCAGAATATCGACAGTTAAGATGAATGTTTTACCCAGAATCTTATACTTATTTCAGACAATTCCAATTAGACTTGGGAAAGAATACTTTGAAGATTTAAATAAAATCACATCAAAATTCATATGGCAGGGCAAAAAGCCAAGAATCAAATTTAAGCTATTACAAGATGCAAGGTCAAGAGGGGATTCGCACTACCAAATTGGGAATTGTATTATCAAGCTGCAAGCCTGATGTGGGTGAAAGAATGGATAACATTGAGAAACAATAGATTGTTAACTTTAGAGGGTCATGATCTATTACTAGGATGGCATGCTTTCTTATGGTATAAGGGAACTAAAAACAAGGATATTTTAGAAGACACTATGTTCGAGAAGCTTTGTTTTTAAATTGGGAAAAACCAGAAAACAACATTATATACAAATTCCATTATGGGTATCTACTATTGAAGCTTTTTCATATGCAATAATATACAAGAAGGAACAAACAGTTAGATATGAAGAGATTTTAAATGAAAAGGGTGAACTCAAATCGATGCAAACACTACAAGAACAAGGTATAAAAATGAATTGGTTTTCATATTTGCAAGTACAATCTAGATATGATGAGGATGTTAAGAATGAAGGGATTTATAAAAAGCAAACTGAATTAGATAAAATTTTGATGGGCACGAACGAAAAATGATTAAAAACTTTATTTATTTATTAGAAGTTAGAATGGAAGAGGAGCAGGTTAAGGAAACAATGATTGCTTGGGGGAAAAATTTTGGTTATGGGATAGATTTAGAGAGATGGCAAACACTGTGGGATCAGAATTATAAAATGACAATGTCAACTGCATATAAAGAAAATTTGTATAAGATGTTTTACAGGTGGCACCTATCCCCAGAAGGATTGCAAGAATGTTCAAGGATAAATCGGATAAGTGTTGGAAATGTCACCAGATACCTGGCTCCTACTACCACATGTGGTGGACTTGCTGATGCTAAAAGATACTGGACTAAAATCCACATGTGGCTGGAAAAATGATACAACAACATATAGACTTGAAACCTGAGATATTCCTGTTGGGAATTGTCCCAGAGACATTTAACAAAGATTTGAAATATCTGATTGTTAATGTACTGACAGCCGCTAGAATTGTATTTGCTAAAAACTGGAGAAATGATAAGACACCTACGCAGGAGGAAGTGATTAAGAAGATTTTGGATTGTGCCGAAATGAGTAGATTAACATTTGAAATTAGGGATCAAGAAGAAAAGCAGTTTTATAAGATATGGAATATGTTTTATCAATGGTTAGACAAAAAGTTTGGTAATGTATTTTTGGGAATATAAAGATAGATAGAACTGTTGAAATAATATAGAGATTATAATATGACAAAGGATTAATAATAAGGATTATAGCTTTTCCTTTTTGTAATATTGAGTATGAATAATGAGGGTAGGCACTGTGATTTTTGACCGACCGACATACTTGAAATTGATATGGATTTATGTGTTGTATGTTTGTTTGTTATGTTTGTGTTTTTGGAAAAAAAAAATTAAAAAAAAAAAAAAAAAAAAAAGCCTAGGAACTCCACCGCCACGCCGAGAGGGCGCCGAGCAGCCCAGGCAGGGCCGCCGCCACGCAGCTCTGGGGGATAGTAACTTAGCAGCAAACCCAACCACCACCCGGCCCAATCTCACGAGGAGGGTCTCACACCCGTCTCTGCGGGACAGTGACCTCCTTGGAAACAAGGTCTCTAACAATTATGGCTACCCCTCCGCCTCGCCCCTGGGCCCGGACCGGTACAGCACCGGAAGCCTGGGGGGCACAAATCACATAGAGGGACACCCCCTCCGGCCCACCCAGGTCTCAGTAATGCACGCCAGGTCCGCAGCCTCCTCCTCTATGAGTTCACGGAGGAGGGATGACTTATTGACTACGACCTGGCATTCAATAAACCAGTCTGAGCCCAGAGACCACGTCTCCCAAGACCCCAGGGGAGCGGGAAGCGACCTGGGGGTCGGAGCGCGCCACCGCACGTAGACACGGGGCCCGCCCCCAGCACATGATTTGACCCCTGTCCCTCCCCCCCGCCATAGCCGACCACCCTGTCGATGGACAACCCCGCCCTCTCCCCGCCAGACCCCGAGGCCCCCCCACCCCACCCCACCCCGCCGAGACCAGAAGTCGGCCTGGAAGAGCTGTATAGACCCCAGATCAACACCCACCCCTTCCCTAACCCCTTAAAACAACGAATTAAAAATTTTAAAAGCTTCCCCTTAATTCCAAATTTAAAATTTAGCCCTCTGTTTGCGCCATGCCACCTCTCCGGATCCCAAGATCCGTCATTGAGGTAGGCTCTCGATAACCCAAAGGGCCACTCCAAAGACAGGGGAACAGTCTGGAGGGCCCGTAGCTCCAACGATGAGTAAGCTAGCATCTATCATCCAAACGGAAAGAAGGCAAAACAGTCGGAATATAGCATAGATGGAACACACAAAAGGACCGGGCATCCAAGGCAAACCCAAACAATCGACCAACCCTCCAACAAGCAGCTCTCTCACCGGTGCTAGGGCCAAGATTGAAATGGCCAAGCCACTGCTTCTCACCGTAGTGACTTATGGTGGGATGGTGATGCAAACAAAAACCCCTGTCCCTCACAACAGGGGGAGGATGCCCCCCATTGCCCTCCCACTGCAATGGGAAAGAGCCAGGTCCAAAGGGGGAGAGAGTCCAAGCGTGAAAAACCAAACGGGAATAGTCATTGATGGTAAAATGACTCCAAGGCAGTCAGAAGGAGGATTCCAGATGTCACAAAGGGCAGAAGCAGCAGCGCATAGAGGCAGGTAATCTGCAGTCTAGGAGTAGAGTGAAATAGGTGCTGCCAAGTCCGAAGAGCAAATTCGGAGCCAGAGAAGCAAGTCCAGCGTGGCAAAAGATCGAAACCACAGCCCCAGGTCCAGAGTCCGACGTCAAACCTTCCGCAGGGGTCTCCTCCTCCGGTGTAAAGTCCACGGCTGACCCCCCGCCCGGCGGCTCTGTCTGTCCAGCCCAGGCCAAACCAACAATGCCCACAATCCGGTCTCCTCGAGCTCCAGGCCTGCACCTCCCAGCGGCTTCATAGTGGGGCTTCCTCCTCCAGGAATTACACCCCAGAGGGAAGAGGAGAGACAGCGCGCCAGGGCATAATAAAACAAGCCCCCAGCACACCGCTGCCCCAACCCAGCAAGATGACAAATAACGGGCCAATAACCCCCCAGAGGCACCAAGCCCAAAAGAGCAATTACTATGGGCTGGGAAGCCTCGGGGCAGCCCGAAACAGCGCCGGGGCCTCGAACGGTGTTGCAGCCGCCTCCAAGACCGCAATGTAGCAGACCGCTGCCCCGAGACCAACGCCGGCGCCTCCAGGCAGCGGCAAAACTCGGACCTCGGCATTCGCAGCGGTCCAGCTTCCAACCGCCCCTGCTGCCGCCAAGCCTCTGCCATCGCCGCCACTTCCGCCGGGGTCGAAGTCATCCCGCCGCCGCCGCCGAGGACGCCAGCAACTCCGGGCAGACCGACACCCAGCTGGAAAGCCACCGACCCAGCTGAAAAGCATCCAGCGCCGCTGAGGACCACGCCGCAGACAACGCCAGACCGCCAGACAGCTGACAAGCCGACAGCTGAACGAAGCGCCGAGCCGCCGACAAGCCGACAAGGAGTCCCCGGCGCCCGACGCTGCAAAGGCTGAGGGAGCAAGAACTTCAAGAGCCCTTCCGCCAGCCAAATTTGGCTGCAAAAGGCTCAAACAGCTCCCGCAGCCCTCAGGAAGACCCCTGGACAACGTGCAGCGAGGGGGGACCTCTCACAACCCCCAAAGCCTCGACAGCCCACGATCCCCGAACAGAGCTTACTCAAGGTGCGTCCGCCATCTTGGGCATGCGCAAACATCAGTATGCATTCTTTTAAGTGACAGAACCTACAAGGCATGTTTTTCGAGAGTCCATCTCTATTTAAAGATATCATCTAAATATCCTCATAAAGCTACAGTCCAGTAGCTTTTCAGGCAATGCTAAAGGATGGCAACAATTTACTTTTAACAAAATAATAGAGTTGGAGGAGACTTTGGTGATTTTCTAGTCCAATCCCCTGCTCAAGTAACCCTATACCATTTCAGACGAATGGTTGTACAATTTCTTCTTAAAAACCTCCAGTGTTGGAGTGTCCTGTTCTCAGGTGCTTTGGAGAGTAAGGTGAGCCCCTTTTTTATTGACAAGAATAAATAGATGGAAACTAATCAAGAAGAGAACCAACCTAGAAGTAAGGAGAAATTTCCTGGCCATTAGAACAGCAAGAATGAAGCATGATTGCTGGAATTGGGTAGGTCTAGTTTAATGAAAAGAAGGACTAGGAATGACATAATAGCAGTGTTCCAATATCTAAGGAGCCCCTTCTTTTTAAAGGTAATTCTTGCTGAAAAAGAGATTTGTGGGTTTCTGCTTGCCTTGTTTCTACTACATATATAATTGTGTATGCTAAATTAACACAATGCAATGTTTTAGTTATATCTGTAGTATACTTATAGCCACTAGTATGACATTTGCCTATGTGTAAATTTTATTTTAAATACTGCTAGTAGTGTTCTTTATCTTACTCTTGGGATGAAAAGGCTCTAATGTAGTTTACTAAGATCTATAATTAAAATTTAAAATACATAAACAAAATGTATAAAGAGGATCTACCTGAAGGAAGATTTTCTCTCCTGACTTTAAAAATGTACAGAAAGGTAATGACTTTCTAAAATGTACCTTTCTTTTTCTCCTTTTCAGATTCACCTTTTGTCATTGTTTATCTGACAGTAGTCTAACCATCATTAGGAAATTGTTACACAATTAAAATATTAGACTAGGCATTACAGATGCTCACCTCTGGTTTTCTATTCACTGCACACAAGCACTCTAAGGATATGTTTTGCTTTTATGTATTTTCAGTTTAATTTTTTAATGTCCTTAGAATTTATTACAAATATGGTCAGTTGCATTTCTATGTTTGATTGTTTTATTTTGAGATCCTCCTTAGCAATGATGGAAGGGGGATAGAGGTGGTTTTCAGCAGGTTCTGACCAGTTCTGGAGAACTGGTAGTGGAATTTTTGAGTAGTTCGGAGAACCGGCAAATGCCAGTTTTAGACCAGTATTTACCGGTTTTACAGTATCCTTCCCCTGCTATGACCATCAAGCTATGCCCACAGAACCAGTAGTAAAAAATGTTGAATCCCACCACTGAAGGGGAAGGGAAAGGGAGTGAACATGTCACTGTACTACCTATATTTTTGTCAGCTAGTATGTATATGTATTTAATCATAGTTGTGTGAAAAAAATGCATGAATTATTTTTATAAATCTCTAGTAGAAATGTCATGGGTAGCAAATGGGGATTATCAGGACCCAGATAGTCAAATCCAAGGCACAAAAACCTTTCTGTGAAACCAATTTTCCATTATGACATAACTTAATTATGCCTCTTAGTTTTTCTTTGAACCACGCAAGGCTAATAATGTAGTTTCACCTCTGAAGCTTGGTTTCAGAAAAGCAATAAATTACTTAATGACTTAATTTGCTGCTACCATTTAATGGTTAATTAGCTCCCTGGTTGCAATAGCACTTCAATTATTATCACAGTGAATGTGGCTAGCATACAGTAAAGTTATATTTAAGTGTGTATAGTGATTACTAAATTCCTTCCTTAGAGTTAATCAAGGGCATTAATTATACTTCACAGGCAATTTCTAGTTGTTTCTAGAACAATGATCTTGTTTGGTCTTCTTCTGATCTTCTTATTCTCTTGTTGGGTTGGAATAATCTTGTTCTCTTGTTGGGTATGTATAATCTGTGATATTTTTTGGTCCTTTGTCTACTCTAGAATATTTATCATTGCCATCTTTAGACAGAAAATCCGCATCTTGATATTGCTTGTCTAACTAATATTGAATGAAAAACTTATATGGTTGTAATATAGGACAATAGTAACTGAATCTCCTGTCAGTATTGTCCATCTTCTCCAACCAAAATGCATGTGACCAATGTGAATTCTTGACTATATAAATAAAACATGTAACTTTTTGTTCTCCATTCCCATTCAAAGCAGAAGTCTTACTTATATCATATTTTTTAAATAAAGGTAAAAAATGGATAATGTCCATTTTCAGATACTTACATTAGAGCAGTTTCCATACCCAAATCAGAGGAATCAACTTATAGAACAAATGAAGAATTAAAATCTGGTAGGCTAACATAGACTAACGCCAGAATGACATTCTGTTGACATTCAGAAATCTAGCCAATTTTATTAGGTTCTTTGCTTTTGCTTTTATTATTGTTTTCTTTGAGGGAAAAATGGCATTAGCTCTTTTGGTATTCTACAGTTTTGTAGAGTGTCCAAACTTCTTAGAGATGTCAGTTGTATCTATTGAATAGTTTGCACCTTCTTTTCTCCTAGCTTAACTTTTTATTGATCAACTATGCAGCTCAAATAACATAGTTCAGAGTAACAAAGTTGAAATTTAGCTGGATTAATAGTTCAGACTGCAATTAAGTCTATAACAGCTGCAGATGTTCCTGCAAAATCTTGCTGTAAATCAAGGCATCCAAAAGAAGATTTAATAAATTGGAATAAACCTTGAGTAATTCCAGGGTTATTTCTTCATTAGATTTTTTCCCATAAGTACCTGTTGGTAGCTCTTGGTTAACTCTAGATAGTTTTTAGCACTGATTAACTTTGTTTTTGTAATTTCAATTCAGTGCTGACTCCTGATGACTGTCTGAACCAGTCCCTGCAGTTTCTTAGTAAGATTTTAGAAGTGCCTCTTTCCTAAGGCTAACTCGGGGTCAATGGCCTAAGGTGCCAGATGACTAAACCTGAGTTCCCGTCCTATTTTGAGCATAGAAACCAGCTGGTTGATTTTGTCTTGTTCATGTAATTGCCGGTAAGTCTAGACTAATTTGAAGCAAGCAAACAAAATTGATCTAGTAAATCATATTCTGTGGTTAGCTATTAGATTTGTGTACCTGTTTAAGATAAATTAAATCTACACAAAATATCACTTCCACATTAAGTTTAAGTTTAGATTTTAGGATAGGTTTAGCTCAAAGTTAGCCAGTTGAATTCAGGTAAGGTAGGACTGGAATTCAGTCTTCTTGTTTCTAGCTGGTGCCCTTAAAGACTACACCAAAGTGACTCTGCCATTGACGAACCTTTGCTAAACTTGCTGTTGTGCTTTCCTCTTAGATAAAAGATGTAATAAGTTTCTCCTCTTAAAATGTTATGCCTCTGTTGTGATGGACAAGTTAAGGCAATTGAATACATGGTTCTGTATTGTTCACTCTACAAAGTGATCTGTAGGAGTTTTATTTTCTCAATTATTAGTAGTTTGCTAGGTCACTTCAAGTGAGTTTTCCTTTCTGATAACAGTCCCTCCATAACATGTAATGTTACGAAGTTTTCTGCAACAGTGTATAAAATTTTCAAAGTGTATCAAAGTATCAGATAGTAACATCCCTGTTAGTTTAATTCTACAAATTTGCAATTTTATACAAATACAAATTTTATGGAAATAGAAATACAAATTAATTGTATTTGGATAAAACATTTTTGTTGTATAGTAGTTGACAGTTTCAGATTTATTTCAAATAATCTTTTATTTGAATACTTCCTTTTTATGTACTATTTTACATTATATTTTTAAATCTTATTTTCTATAAATGATAAGTCTATCCTATACTAGTTGAACACCTACAATAAGATTTTGGTTTCTATTTTTTCTTAGAGAGGTTGTTATTACTATTTTTTTTACCCCTGTGACCCGTTGAAATGTTATCATGACTGGGTTTCAACAAATCTGCTCTGAACCTTCATAGAGCTATTACCTGCTATATTTTTTCACTTCCAGGGTCTTTTCTGATCCATAGGACTTCATTGATAGAACTTCATCAAACAGGAAAAATATAATGAACATTGTTGGGGCTGATATCTGAAGAAAATAGTGACAATTTACACAATCCTGGGACAACATTTTCTTAGTGAACATTCCAAAGTTGGAAAAGATAAAAGATAATTTACCTTATTCTGTCAGATCCTTCAAAATAGCATAGGGAATGGTGGTTGGACTGTGGGTGGTGATGGTGGGAAACTATTTATCTTCCCCTTCCCTTAAATAGAAGTTTTCCTTAAATAAGCTCTTTCCAGGAACAAAATGAGCATTGTCAATTAGCAGTCTAAGCCCAACACAAGAACTTGTCCTGGCTATATTAACAGTAGAGGTTAAGTTCCTGCATCCCAGATTCATTACACAAAGTGCTTTGTAATACTTACTTCCTCATTTGTCACAAGTAATCACTTCTATTTAAAGGGAAACATGTTGCTCTTTTGTCATTATCTAATCTTTAGATGTAGCTAAAATAAGAAAATGTTGCAAAGAGTCTGGTGCAGAATCACTATAATCCATCCCAGTTGAATCAGTAGAGTCCTGAGGTAAGATGATCTGTCTTGGTGCCTGACATGCCAGAGAGAAGACTAATGGAGGTAAGTAGTTTCTATATTTATGGTCTCCAGAATACCTTTGAAGGAACAGATCCAGGAGCAAAGTGCCAGGCTACTTTGTAGATCTGCTTCAAAGGGCCAACTCAGTTGAATCATCTTCAAACAAATTAAAACAAAATCCATTTTACACAATCTAACTACAAATTTTACAGGAAATTCATAAAACACAGGTGATTATTTATTTATTTATTTATTATTTGAACTTATATGCCGCCCCATCTCTGAAGACTCGGGGCGGCTTACAACTAAAACAAGAACAATAAATACATTAAAAAACAATTAAATTAAGTTATAAGTCCAAACATTTATAAAACCATTAAAAAAGCAACCCTCCCCAGAGGGTCACAGCCCGGGTTGGTCAAATATCCAGGTCTTTAACTCACGGCGAAAGGTGCGGAGGTCAGGGGCCAGGCGGAGCTCCAAAGGCAGTTGATTCCAAAGGTCAGGGGCCGTGACAGAAAAGGCTCGTCATCGGGGAACCACCAGCCGGCATTGGCCCGCCGACGGGACCCCGAGGAGTCCTTGCCTATGGGCTCGCACAGGGCGATCGGTATTCGACATTGGAAGAAGATGCTCCCTTAAATATTGAGGACCCATGTCATGAAGGGAACCCAACCTCTTATTTCCTATAATAGCCTTCTGGGGTTCAACCAAAAATTATAGATGAAAACTGAAGGAATTCAAGATGAAAGAATACAAAAGAACGAATTTTAATAACATTTGACTATTTTTTCTCCCATAATCCAGTCATTAGAAATTATGTGTGAATGAAGCCCATAAAATAGTGATTCTAAAGTAACAGTTTGCAATATTTCAATTTCAGATAGTTACAGCAATTTGAATCTTCATTTACAGTAATTATGTTCTCTTCTTACTGCTTCAGAACTTCAAATCGTATTCATCCCTCTCTATTTCAAGTGCCTAATTTTGTAATTTAAGCCTTTTACAGCTTTTAAGAGTTTGAAAAATGCATGCATATCAAAGCCACTTTTATATTTAACTTATTTGTAAAAGACTTATTCCATTAATATTGAAGAGAAATTCAATGCCTCACTTGTAAACAATTAATAAACAACCCTAAATTTTAGAATACATTAAACAGATAGGTACAAGACAACTCTTCTCCTCCCTGTCTGTTTCTCCTACACTCCAGTTCCCTCTCTTCATACCTAAACATTTACTATTACTTGCTGCATCACAGGAGTAATTCAATTAAGCAATGTTATTTACCTTCCTCAGTATGAAGGGAGGTAAGTAATATATATTAAAAATCATGCAGTCCTATACACTTCTCTTAGAAATAAACCTCCTCGAATTCAGTGGGAATTATGACCAAATAAAAATGTATAAGATCGAAGCCCTAGATGGTTAGACATCAGATGCTTATTCCTAGCTAGTTATTATTTAAGATATTTCCTGGAACCATTAAAAAAAACTGAAGTCAAACTGTTTGCAGAAATCTCACCAGTTAAACTTTGGATGCGGAAGGACATTTAACAGGTTTGCAAGCTGTGAAATAGTTTGAAGCTGGCAGAGAAAAAAAATCTGTCAGTTCACAATTTCATTGAAATCAAAAAATGATTCACTGAAATTATTGTACACAATTTGGATTCTTGGCATCAGTTACTTGTGATCTATGGTCTGATATATATATTTCATATTTGTAACTATTTTTTTAAAAAAATATAATTTGACTGCTAATTCTTGGATATCTAATAATTCCCAGAGATAGAAATGGAATGTAGTATTTTCTTCCTTGACATGGTCTATAGTTACTGAGGGAGATGAATATCAAGCCCAAATTTCCTGAATTATAATTTGCCTTTAAAAAAAACTAATTTAAAGTTCATTATAATCAGAAAGACAAACAAGTCTTCTAACTTTAATTCTCAATGCATTCAAATTTCTGACATAACCATAAACATATTAACTGGAAATAAGTGTGTTAGAAATGATGGGATCCTTTCCTTTCCCTTCATACAGACATACAAATAATTTTTAGGTTTCCTGACTCCCCAGTGATGTCCTCAGCCCTAGTTCTACAGCTGCTGTTCACAAATGTCTCTTGTATCATTCCCCAAGGCTTGGAAGTCTTGGAAAGCATTTTGATTGCTCCAATGGCTCAGAATCTCCCAGGATATGCCATAGGTCACTGACATTCAGCAGTGTTCTCTTTCTGTTCACAGGGTTCTAGTTGACTTGAGCTGCTCAGAATCACACAAGGTCTTCATTCTTGAAGCAGTTTGGGAAACTTCATGAGATCATGCCTAGTTTTGCAATACTTCTGGAAGCTTTGAAGGCTGCATGAGAACACCGTCTTCTCACACAATGTCCAAAGTGTGTGTGAGAATACACCCCATTGTTGCACAGCCTCCATAACCTGCAAAAAAATGTCGGAGGATGGGGCATGCTTTCAAGAATAGTTATTGTCAGGTGTTGATAAATGGTGGTGAGTCAGGGTTTACCATCACTTATTTAGTTTTTGTATACATACACATGTTGTATCCATTCTTTCTAACTTTCTTGCAGATGAAGATAGAAAAAACATATGTTAAGGAAGAAGGCATGAACATGAGATGAAAATGCATATTGTGTGGCTCTGTTCCAAAGCACTGATTTTTATCATCTTTGCCAAGCTCTTGTAGAAGAAACCATCACAATTAGCTCAATGTAACAATTAAGTGGGGGGGAGGAGGATCCATCAGTTCCACTATATAAGGTTTCACTTTGTTTCTTATTCATCTACTAAGCCACATGATATAATATCCCTTGTAGAATAGCATTTGGAAATTAGGTAATCCTGTTACCAATTTTCTTGGGGTTGGGGATGGACAGTCCAAGGTGTAATAAGAATAAATAAGGAAAAAGAACCACAGAGGTTTTGCTAATGTAATCTTTATGGTAGCCTGGAGTAAATGCAGAATCTTGGAAACTGTAAGTAGAATTTCTCACCTTTGTTTGCAGTGATATAATTAAGGTAGAGACCTTTAAATGGTTTGAAAAGCTGTTTCTCAGTTTTCTTATCACCTGGGTTAAGTTGCCAATGATGAGATAAGATGACAGTTGATAAATATCCTATTTCTTGATTGTTTTGCGGTATACTTTTTCTTCTAATCCTTTCCCAAACACCAATAGTGTGGAGGGCTGTCCTTTATATTCAAGTCAGGATATCTTGGAGGAAACAGGAATGCATTTTTTGCTGGACACAAGAAGTTTAGTATTGTACTTAAAGGACACCAACAGTCACAAACCATTGTCAGCCTTGAGGAAACAGGACACAAACAATTGGAAGCCTTGTGAAGCAAAAGAACAAAAGCAGAAGGCAATTGATCTCAAGTGACAGATGCCAAACAGAATAGGGTCAGTCTGCTATGATCTGTTTTTTGCTCATAAAATTAGAATTTTCCTATTCTTGTTCTTGAAAATATATGAACTGAAACTTAAGAAATTGTGCCCAAGTTTTTCTTTTTCTACTTCCCTCACCATTCTTTTCCCTTCTGTATCATTGAAAGTCTAAAAAATGCATTTTCTCATTAATATTTGGAGCTGTTCTAGGAGACTTTTTCACTATAGCGTGTATGTGGAGGGGGATCTTTGAAGTAAAATGTTAAAAATTGAAAAGGAAAATTATTGAAAAGAAATTGAAATAAGCACCACAAACTTAAAATCAATGTTTCATGTTAGGTATTGGACCAAAAACAGAAGGCTTCTTACCTCTGTCTGCTTCCAGAAAAGATTGCAAACCCATGGATGTATCCTTATCTACTGATATATTGTGAAAATTTGAAAAAAAATCAATAAGGCTCATCCTGACACTGAATATCTAAAATCCTGACACTGAAAATCTAAAATCAGCTCCTGGCTTAGGAACTGGAAATGCAATTCTAATGACTAATATACAGTAATATAATTCATTAATAATCATTAATTTGGTTAAAGGCTTAAGGATCTGGGCTCAGTTTTTAGCTGTATAATGATAGCCAGAGAATTACAAGAATAGGCACAAAGGTATTTTATAGTTTTCAGTCTCCTTTCAAGCTAGAAAGTACTTGAAGTGAGAAGGATAAGTTTCCCTCTGTCTTCACAGACTCATACTCTTGCTTTCTTACAAAAGAAGAAAAGAAAAACAAACTTCTTTAATAGTTGAAAACAGAGTTTCTTTGGAATTCCAATCAGTGGTGGGATTCAAATTTTTTTACTACTGGTTCTGTGGGCATTGCTTGGTGGGCTGGGTGTGGCTTGGTGGGCGTGGCTTGGTGGACATGGCAGGGGAAGGATACTGCAAAATCCCCATTCCCTCCCCACTCCTAGGGGAAGGTTATTGCAAAATCCCATTCCCTCCCCACCCGGCTAACCTGTTTTCTAGCTCCGTTCTCCTGTGCAGGGCAACTAAGAAGACCCAGCCAATCAGCTGGGACTTGGGAGGCAGAGAATAGATGGGGGCAGGGTCAGTCAGAGGTGATATTTGCTGGTTCTCCAAACTATTAAGCTGTTCTCTGCGACCATTTTCAAGGCTTGAAAAAACTTTTTGCCAGGGAATAAAAATTCTTCAAACATCCCTGCTAATTAGAGGTGATAGAGCATGTGCAGTAAATCAAAATATCACAAGACTTTCTTATCTCATTACTATGGAGACAAGATAACACAGTGCTGGCTAGCAGACACCTGCTTGCTATAATATGAGCTTTGGAGCTGAAACAGACAAACCCCAAAAAATGCAGTGACATCCCTTTTTTTTTGTCTGTTAAGTGAAAATCAGATAAGGCACATCTTCTCACGCAGATATTTGTGCTGCACTGCTGGAAGTGGTTTATTGAGCATGTCAGCAATCTGATCATGTGTGGACACCTACAGTAATGTAACAAAACCTTGTTTAACTAATTGCTTTATGTTCTTATAATGAATGTCAATGTGTCTGGACCTAGAACCTGTGAAACGTGTTTCAGAAATATAAACCACAGATTCGTTGTCTTTCATCACTGTGATTGGTTGAATCGGGCGTCTCCAGATATCTGTGACTAAAGGATCAAACCACGTTAGAGAATTACAAGCATCTGAAACACAAGCATATTCAGTTTCAGTGGATGAACAAGAAATGAAATTCTGTTTACGCACTTGCCAGTAAACAGGACACCCATTTAAGAACATCATATAACATGAAGTACTTTTACATGACTTCTTATCACTTGCCCAATCCGAATCTGAAAAACAACATAATTCTGCATAATCAGTATGTATCAGTTCTAACAACAACTTCATACTTTTAGTGTGCTTTAGATATCTCAACAACTTCTTAATACATAACCAATGAAACTGTTTTGCCTTACCTACGTGTCATGACAAAAATTGACACTAAGTGCAATGTCGGTCTGTCCAACTACTAATGTATAACAATAACCCAATTACTGAACGATAAAGTGTTTGATCTTCAAAATCAGGACTTGGTTCATGTGCCAGATTATGAAAATCTGTTTGCATAGGTATGCTAGCTGTCTTAGCAACCTTCATATTGCAATGATGCAACAATTGTTCAATCTTATCTTCTTGTGAAAGACTAAACACCTTCTGAGTTTGGTAATTTGAACACCCAAATAAGTGTTAATATAACCTAGAGATTTCAATGTAAAATATTCCTGCAAAGCTTTAGCAAAATTCTCACTCATTTGCTTATTTGGACCAATATAAACAATATCATCAACATAAACAAGAATTATCTCATATATATTCCCAGATCTTTTTGTGAACACGCATTCATCAGTTTCGGACTTAATAAAGCCCATTGAATTTAGTTTGTCAGTAAGACATAAATACCACATTAAACCAGACTGTTTCAGACCATAAAGACTTTTGTTTAAGAGCCAGGTATCCCCTTCTTGCTTCCGAATCCTGGAGGACCTTTGGACGTAGATTTCTTCATCCAGGGCGGCATTTAGATAAGCTGTTCCACATCAAACTGGAAAACTTCTAAACCAAGAATAGTTGCAGTGGCTAAAGCAATTTTCACGCTCCCAGTCCGAACTGTCGATGAGTAAGTATTTGTGTAGTCCTCAGGATAACATTGAGCAAAACCCTGAGCTACAAGTCTGGCTTTGTATAATGACTCACCATTTGGCTTCTTCTTAATTCTGTAGACCCATCTAGTGCCAATAATTTTCTTGTTTGCTGGGGGACTTGCAGGCATAAACACCTTGAGTTTCTTTAGACTGTCCATTTCAGCCTGCATTGCCTCATACCATTTCTCTTGCTCTGAATCAGGAAGATGTTTTATTTGTGTGAACTTGTCAGGAGGCAGTGTAACATTACAAATCAACAGTAAAGGTGCTTTTGTCAATTGCCATGAATATCGTTTCGGAGGAATCCCCTTCGTGGTCCTCTCGGAACATCTCGGAACAACTGTCCATTCTTCTTCTGTGTTGTCCTCGTCTTCTTCAAAGTCGCTAGCCTCAGCATCGATGGCTCACGAAGACGGAACATGTGGTTGAGAAGAACTAGTTGATGGAACATCCACCTGTGAATCTTGATCATCAGGCTGCATGGCATCATCTCTAGGAAAATAAATGCCAGGATCATTGGAGTGAATCCTGGACCAGTCAGCTTCTTCTTCAAAATTGAAGGACTGAGAAATCACAATTACATGTCTGGAATCAATGAATTTGCTCCATTTTGAATTGTCATCAATACCCATGAATCACATTCTTTTTGCTGCTGGACCTCCTTTCTTTCTTTGAGCTAATGGAATGTTCACCATAGCGTATGAACCAAAAATATGTATATTTTAAGATCGGGTTTGTACCCATATAACTTGAAGAAAGGTGTCTGATTTATTACACTACTCCAGATGTGGTTAACAATTTAATTTGCATATTTAATAGCTTCACCCCAGTATGGGAGACTGAGATTAGCATCTTCTAGGAGACGATGCATCATGGTTTGTAGAATGCCATTCCTCCATTCTGCCACTCCATTTTCCTGAGCAACGTAAGGGGCTGAGGTCTGGTGCAGAATTCCATTCTTACGCATCCAGTCCTGAAAACGCTGAGACATGAATTCAGCACCACGATCACTTTGAATTCTAGCGATGCGAATGTTGTGTTGGGTATTGACATAAGTTGCAAAGTCTTTAAAGATCTGAAAGGTCTCTGATTTTTCTTTCATAGGAAATACAAATCCATATCTAGAATAATTATCAATAATTGTTAAGAAATATTTTTTACCACCAAGTGTTGGTGCAAATGGACCTACTATGTCAGTGTGTACCAAATCAAAAATGTGTGTTGACAGGCGTGTAGCGTGTTTTGGAACATCTGCTGCTTTGGATTTGGCTTTCTTGCAGATAGGCACAATCCAGAACACCTTACACCCCTTCAGAATTCCGGCATCATTCTAAGAACACGAAAACTGGCATGCCCCAATCGTCGATGCCACTTATGGATACACCTGGACTGCAAAGGTTTACCTGTTAGTGAATTTTCAAAATTTTTATTAGAAACCTCAGACTTGCTTTGAGCAAACTGTTTCTTTTGTTGGCTTTAGGAGCCTTTGGAGTAGCTACAGGATCTCTCTCTGAGCATCTCTCTCTGGGCCTGTGCTCTCCTTTCTTGGATATTTTATACTTGCCTGTGATTGAGAGTTAGACTTTGGCTTTAGGTAATAAACACCACCAATTAATATGGTGTCAGCAACAATATTACCCTCCTAATCACATAACTTGCTTTTCAAAATGATGAACCTGGTACTTGGACACCTTCAACAAATGACTTTGACTAAGCAAACTGCAGGTTGCTGTTGGTATATAATAAACATCAGGAATCAATGCATCGAGCTCTTCAATATAAACAGTTCCTATTCCCCTGACCTGAACAGGATAATTTGAAAAAGTGTACAGTTCACGCATGTCAGGTTCAGGCTCGTGGATCTCTGTGAACAGATCTCTTCTGTAGGTAACATGCACTGCTGCTCCACAGTCTAAAGTCCAGAGAAGTCATCTGTTATACTCTGGGTCAGGTTGTGGATCATTGGTTAACGCCAATGTGATGTGTGGAGCTTGTAGATCACGCCTGGGACCACGACGACCTTGTCCTCCGCCTCTGCCTCTGCCTCTGGAATCTGTTCCTCTGGGCTGGTATGTGGTGGGTTCTTGAGATTGTTGGGGACAATCCCAGGTGGTATGTCCCATACGATTGCAGATATAGCATCTTGGCATCCTTGGAATGAAGCCTTTTCCTCGGAAGGGATGCCTTGCTGGAGCTCTTGATGCAGGTGGTCCTCTCAAATGTGGTGTGGCTTGCATGAGTGCTTCTTCAGTTAAAATTCTGCATACATGATCAACTGTGCGCTGAGCAATAGGCACTTGATTAATCTTTGAAATGGCATCTTTCCATTCATAATTCAAAGAGTTAATAATAATGCTGATCATTTGAAAATCACCTACAGCATAACCTTGTTCAGCAAGCTCTTTTCTCTGTCCTTTCATTTTTGTTAAATGTTCTCCAATAGTTTCACCTGGTTTTAATCTCGAACCATGAAATTCAGTTAAGAGTAAACAGGCAGATTCAATTGAAACAGGCATGTAACATGCTTCTAACTGAGCCCAAATTTGTTGGACAGTTGCATCAGGTGAAAAAATAATCTGCAGTTCAGTGTCCATTGACATCAATAATGTTGTGCATGCTTTAGTATCCAAGTCTCTTATGTCAGGAGGCCAAGGTTGTGGTGGAGGATTAAACACCATGCAGTGGGTACCTTCTCTATGAAGTAAAATGGCAACCTCACTGATCCATGCCTTATAATTTCATCCTGAGCACTTTAATTTTGAATCACCAGTCAGTGGGGTGATAGAAATTTGCAAAGGAAATGCATAATTTGCACTGGTTGAACAATACCTTGCTTGGCCACCAGTGGGCGCTGGATCTGGCACTGGTGCTGGCACTAAAGGCATTTGTGGCTGTGCTATTGGTGGTCTAACCTGTGGTTGCATGTGACTTGTTGCTGTTGAGCTGCTATTGGAATTTGAGCACCACCAATTTGGCCTGCTGGAGGTGCTGGCATCTGCATCTGAGGCATTTTACTAGCAGCTATATCAGAAGCCGAGCTGATGCAATTTGAGTAGCCACAGGAGGTATTTGCACAACTGGAGATATATTCATCAAGGACATCTCAGCAACAGATTTGTGTAAAAAAAAATTATGTTCATGTAGTACATGCATTTTGTCAGCAGATGGTGCTACAACATTAGAAAACACAGGAGCTCTTGCTGAGTCAGGGTCATAAGACAAACCACGTGATGCAGGCACAGCTCTCTGCTCTGATTGGTCTGACATCACACCCATGTGATCAACTTGTGGGTGGACCCTTGGCTTCCAAGAAGAAGGCAAGATGGAGGGCTCAGGACTTGAACCATACTCATATCTGGCTGAAGGGATGATGCAAAGCCCTAGCCTGCTTTACACTCTCTTCTAAATAATCAATTGATTGCAAATAGTCTTGCACAGCTTTCTGCCTCATTGTCTGTTCTGGAGTCATTGGAGAATAATAAATTTCACCTTTCTCTTTGGGTGAAAAATGCTCAGCTGACTGTAAAACTTTAGGCTTTGCTCCAAGTAATTCATAATCTTGAGTGTTTGCTTTTTCAGGCTGAGCTTTAAAACATGCATCAGAAAAAGGAGTTACAGACCTGATCTCTGTTGTTCTTCCATGGTAGCTTTTTCCAGACTCAAGCAGAAGAATGTAGGAGTGACTGCCAAATTACAGAATCCTTAATT
>CM019149.1:118136899-118212563 GCA_009733165.1 Naja naja | reverse complement strand
TAAATAACAATGATTTGGGGAAGTTGTTTTGTTGTGGGTTTTATGTTAAGTTTGCATGAAGAGTCAGGCGCTTGAGAGTTCCAGCAAGAGTTTATTTAGTGACTACAGCTCGAAATGGACCCATCCTGGCAGCTACGGCTGCCTCTTATAGCCTGCAGCTGCATGCTAAACCAATGGGAGTGCAGGGTTTCTTCCCGCACTATTTAAACCAATACCATTTGACATTTTACAAGAACAGTTCAAATAAACCAATAACATTCAAACCTACATACATAACACCCCTCCCACTAGGTTCAGTCCATACCAAACCCCAACCTATCTAATGTATTCCTTTAAATAGGTGGGGCTCTTACTGTCTTACGTTGAGACCTTCATGGTTCAGAAGTTTAACGTTCTCACCCAGTGAGAGGGAAATGTGTCTGCTGACATTTCCCTGTTGGGACTTCCTGTGAAAGGAGACCCTGTTGACTGTTAGAATCTGGTCTCTCCTCCAACCCATCTCCATTCAATGTCAGCACCCAAGTCAGGTAGTGATGTGCAATCTTCCACTTCTAAGGATGGATCTTGGCATTGTGACAGGGTTCGGGATGGTTCCTGTCATAATGGCTCCACTTCTAGTGATGGATCTTGGCATTGTGACAGGGTTGGGATTTCCTGTCAATGGCTGATTCTGTTGCAGGTTGATTCCTGTTTGCTGATTTTCCTCCTGTTCCCCCCTTCCTAGAAGAGACATCAGGTGAGGACCCAGAGAGAGAGGGGCTTACCTGGATCTAAGTTGGTCAATGTGCCTGCTCCAGAGGAGGCCATCCTCTGTTTGTACCCTGTAAGAAGCGAGGGCCAGTGATGTGAGTTATTTCAGCAGGAATCCACAAGGTTCACCTATAAGGTTCCTAGCATAGACAGAATCTCCCACACTAAGAGCGAACTTTGGAAGTGGAATCCAGTGGTGGTGTTGGAGTGCGTAAGTGGGATGAAGGCGGTCAAGGGAAGACCTAAGTTTCCTACCCATCAACAACTCTGCTGGGGACAAGTTATTTGATGGGCTGAGTGATGTGTTGAACACTAAGAAGTTTTTCAAGCTTCTCAGTGATCCCCAGGACCCAGCTGCTGAAGCTTCTCTTTGGTAAAGCGTACCATGCGTTCAGCCCGGCCATTGGCGAAGGTGCCAGGGGCAGTGAGGGCATGTCTGATACCCTGTTGAGCTAGAAAGGATTCAAAAATGTTAGATGTGAATTGAGGGCCATTGTCAGAACAAGGACATCTGGTAACCCATGGGTTACAAACAATTTTCTGAGCTGCTTGATGACAGCCTCAGTTGTGGTGGATGTCATGGGAATTACCTCTAGCCATTTGGAATATGCATCTACTATAACTAGAAAAGTGTGCCCTCTTGTAGGGCCTGCAAAATCAATGTGGATTCTAGACCATGGGCCCCTAGGACATTCCCATTCCTGTGTGGGGGCATGAGGTGGGCAGGAGCCTGACTACCTGGCAATTGGGACAAGATGCAACCCAGTTTTCAACCATTTTGTCAATAATACCATACATAACTCCTGGCCAAACCTTTCATCCTTACAATCCCAGGATGACCCTCATGTAACATTTCCAAAACCTCCCTTTGCAGTTTTGCAGGAATAACCACCCTGTTACCCCACAAAATACATCCTCTTAATACAGATAATTCAGTTTGCCTGGACTTAAAAGGTTGGGCAAGGTGAGGTAGATCTTGAAGAGGCCAACCTTTCTTAATCCAGCCTATAACAGGTGCCAACACAGCATCTTTGGCAGTCTCTCTGGCAATCTCAGCAGCATGGACTGGAAGCAGCAACAGTCTCTAGGAAAAGGTGAGTTTCAAGTTCAAAGTCCTCCTTGTGGCAGGTAGTGGGCAGCGACTCAGTGCATCAGCATGTCCAATGTCCTTGCCAGGCCTGTGAATCAGTTTGTATGAATAGGCTGCAAGAAATTCAGTCCACCTCAGCATTCTTGGTGACAGGATAGGTGTAGGTTTGTCTCCTGCCACAATGCCTAATAAAGGTTTGTGATCTGTAACAATGGTGAATGACCTGCCATACAGATATTCATGAAATTTCTTAACAGCTGCAACAACTGCTAATGCCTCCTTGTCCAATTGGCTATAATTCCTCTCTGCTTTGGACAAAGTGCGAGTAAAATGCAATGGGGCTTCCCTTCCACTGGGAAGCCTGTGACTCAAACCCCCCCCTCCAAGGGGATGCATCACAAGTCAGAACAGGCAAATTCTCAGAGAACTGTATCAACAGCATCAGGCGTGATTAGTCTCTTAATACTGTTAAATGCTGACTGTTCCTTCCTCCCCAGATCCAAACAGCTTTCTTATCAAGCAAGCGTGTAAAGGCTCAGCAATAGATGCTTTGTGGTAGAAACATGTGGTAAAGTTAATAAGTCCAAGGAAGGCTTGCAAATCTGTCATTTAGGTTTAGGGGCTTCTTTGATTGCTTTAACCTTGGCATCAGTAGGGTGGATGCCATGCTTGTCAATCATGTACCCCAGAACTCAACTCTGTCTGTTGAGTGTACATTTGTCTTCCTTGACTTTTAAACCCTTTTCTGAATCTGGTAAGGACTTCTCTGAGTCTCTTGAAGCTGAGTGTCATTTTCAGCAGAGATTAACACATCATCAAAATAAGGCACTACCCTGGCAGTCCTTGCAACATTCTTTCCATAAGGCTTTGAAAATGCCAGGTGCCACGCTTACTCCAAATTGTAGTCTTTTACATTTGAAGGCACCTCTATGAGTCACAATGTTTGCCTCTGCAGTGGCATCATCAACTGTTAATTGTTGATATGCCTGAGCCAAGTCCAGTTGGCAAAGCTACCCCTGCCAAGGGAATGGAGCAGATGATGCACAACTGGTACTGGGTATGCGCTCTGCTGCAGCATGGTTAATGTCCCCTTATAGTCACCACAGATTCTCACTGACCCATCAGCCTTGACTGGTGTGACTATGGGTGTTTCCCATCTGGAGTGGTCAGTGGCTCTAAAACCCCTTGAGCAATGAGTTTATCTAATTGTGCATCAATTTTTTCCTTTAAAGCAAATGGAACCCTCCTGGGCTTTAAGCGAATTGGGGGGGACCACAGGGTCTAAAAGCAATAGGGGTCCCCATATACTTGCCCAGTCCTTCGCTGAAGACCTCTGGAAACTCAGACTTCAAGGACTCCTCCCATTCAGAGCTGCTCACGTGATTGATGCCAGTCACCTCGATGCCTAGTGGCTTGAACCACTCAAGTCCCAGCAAACTTGGCGATCCTTGTCCACGATGGTCAGGGGCAAGCGTTTGGTGTGGCCTTTAAACTGCACGTTGAAATCTCTTGCTCAACTACTGGAATCTTGTTCCCTTGGTAGTCTTTGAGAGTCAGTGCTTGCTTCTGGAAATGCTTCTTCTGAATTTTGGGAAAGAGTCTGTGGATAGTGTCCCATGACACCATAGATAAATAAGAGCCTGAGTCCACTTCCATTTGGCAAGGCCTTCCTTCAATAAACACCTTCACATGTACTTTTCTGCTTTTTAAGGGTGAAGAATGACCAATAGTGATTGTTTGGTGAGTTTCATTCTTGCCATTTGCTTCTAAATTTCGCCCCATTTTTCAAGGAATTTGTTGGGCTTAAAGTCTTTATCAGGAAATTTCTTCCTACTGGGTGGAGTTCTGGATGATTTGCAGACTCTGGCTATGTGACCCCTTTTCTCACAGCGGCAGATGATGGAGTCAAGAACTTGCATTCAGTGGGGTGGCCCCCCACAGCCTCTGCAATAGAATCCTTGCCTGTTTTTCCAGAGTCTTTTTCTTCTTCTCCATTCTGAGTCTATCAATCTCTTGCCGTTGTAATGGGCTGTTGTGGATTTTTCCATCCATCAGAATGGCTTGAGATGGCGGGCCTTGTTAATCTTTCATGGCTGCTGCTGAGGACTTGGTGGCTTCGCTGAAACAGCTTCTTCAATGGCCTCTTTAGCGTGATCTTAGGTTTCATTAATAGTTTGCTTTGTAAGACCTTATCTTTAAGGCCTAAAACAAACCGATCACATGGCCTCTTCTAAGTTGGTAAGTCACAAGCACCCCCAATGTCCTTAAACTTGCCACGAAGTCATTAACATTCTCGCTATCCCCTTGATCCCGGCGGTAAAATTCGTGTCTCTTAATGAGGCGCGATACTTGTCAGAGGCGTAATGGGCTCTTAAAAGTTTCTCTAAATCAGGGCCATTCCATTACCTTCAGCTCTGCTGCTCCATGCTTATGCCATCTTTGAAGACTGCGGACGCAGTGGTGAGAAAGACGCCCTCTTCCGTCTCGGGGATGTGGCGGTCGTTCCCTTCCAGAACATGTGGAAGCTCCGCATCGATTCCCAGTCTTCCGCCGCCGGGTCGAGCGGTGCTGGGGGTGTTCAGCGCAGCCATCTCGCTCTCAGTTGCTTGTTCATGGTCTTCTTCAGGGAAATCCCACCTTCGCCAGTGTTAAGTTTGCATGAAGAGTCAGGCGCGAGGAGTTCAACAAAGAGTTTATTAAGACTACAGCTCGAATGGACCCGTTGGCTGCTGCGGCTGCCTCTTATAGCCTGCAGCGTGGCTGCCAGCCAATAAGTGCAGGGTTTCTTCCGCACTATTTAAACCAATACCATTTGACATTTTACAAGAACAGTTCAAATAAACCAATAACATTCAAACCTACATACATAACAGTTTATTTGTTGGGAGAACTTGTACTCTTTTGATGGCAGGTGTTACACCTGTTTTGAAAAGAAACATGTCATTGAACATCAGCTGTGTAACATTTTAAACTCCCAAATTACTATTACATCACATAATAAGTGTTGTGAAACTTCCTAGATTTATTGTGTGTGGTTGGATAAAATCCATATCTTATCCCTATGGAGGTTTCCAGTATCATTAGCTACAGGAACTGGCCCTTAATTCTTCTAACATATAACTATGCATTGATCCCTATGGTCCAGAGGTTAAATTTAACTATAATAATGGAAAATAAATATATGTCACAAAATATATACAGGCAATCTGTTCTACTTATAGTCACACCAAAATTAATTTAGCTTTACTGGATGCTTTGCAACCATTCCTTTAAAAGAATCAATGAAAAAAATCTATTCGCTTTATAGTTCCCATTTATGATTGTTTTGAATATATTATTTCTGCTGCTTCATTATTTTGGTCCTCCTAAACATTTATTGCACACATTTTTAAAGGAAGCCAAACAGTAGCTATCCTAACACTTTTTATGGCCTTTCCCAAGTATCAAATCTGCATTCAAACTAATTCTTTTGATTTTAGTGATCTTTGATCTGACTTTCCATTCTGTTGTAAGGTTTTATAAAAACATAGAATATGTGTTTTATAAAGGTCAATAACCATCTTCACTCGATAATAATTTGTTATTCTTACATTTAGTATAGTACTTCTCTTTTTGACTATACCTCTGAATTAAAAAATACCTTTATATAGCTTGGTTTTTTTTAAAAGAATATTTTTATAACATGTACAATTGAACTAAATATAATTTACTACATTTAGTGAAATAAATCACATTACTAATTTGAACCAATATTAGGATGCAAAAACTAGAATGTAGAGGGATAATACAGTGTGTTCCATTATTAGCATTGGATAAAGTAGATGGCATCATCTTAAATACAAGACTCTTTCCCCAAAATGCCTTGACTTCAAGGCAGGAAGTAAATATAAGACTTCAAAGCCATATCTGTTCCAATTTCCATTTTTTTTTTTTTACTATGAAATTTCCCAATTTTGGCTGGATAAAAAGACAAATGGTTATGGAAAACTATTGGAAGGGGTCTTTAAAAATAGGAAAAAGAATCCAGAATTTTTGCTCTGCTCCAGGTGGTCACATCATTATATCAAGGTTATCACTATTACAGCTAGTTACTTATTGGATGATTTTTTTGAAATAAATCAATGTCTCATAGAAAAAACATTGTTCTCAATATTTCTTTCATTTGGAGATGCTTTTCACTTTTTAAAAATATCTCTACTTTTGACTTACTGTAAACACATACAGCAAAGTTAAGACAATCCCCTCAGTAAAAAGCAACAGGCACAGAAGATGAGGTAAAGCAGACCTTGTAGGAAACAAATCTCTAATAGTTCAACAAAACCCTTTTCTACTTCTGTCTGCAATATTTTTTAATATTTTGAGGTCAAATGAAACCAAAACTAGCCCTTTCCACATTAGTCTTTCATAAAGTCCTCTCTGGTACCATACTATTGTCTTATTGTACAGAGAGAATATTAATCTGACATAAAAGAAAGGGCAAGATTATTGATATTCATAAGTGATAATGGGAGAAATAAATTTGAAACATTTGGTAGAGGAATCCTTGTATTAAAAAGAGGTTGGTGTTTTTATTGCATTCAAGTTCTAGGAACAGATGCACAGCCATTTGCACTGTGATCATCATGAGTAACAGACATAAACGGGTTTCAACCTTTTAACATATGACAAGGGATCTATATCCAAATTCTATATACCCATTAAAGTAGCCTGGTATGGCACACACACACATTTTAAAAATAAACCTCAGTGAATCCACTGCTGCCAAACATTCTTACTGCCACCACTTACACAAAATATATTCTTGAAAAAATCAACAAAACATAATTTCGAGAGACATACTTTACAGTAGTGAAAACAAATTGTTTAACCTTGGAAGAAAAATGTAATTCTGACAATGTCTGATTAGAACCAAACTTGGAGAATATACTGTAGTGGGAAAACTAACAGTATATACACTATAGAAGTTAACCAAATTTAAGTATGTAATTATGAATTCCCTTATAGTTTCCTATATACATACAGACACATCATACAGTATGAAAGTTATAATCACTTACTGTCTGGTTTCCTTTCCTTTGGATCAATTTAATCATTAAATGTCTTCTACCCAAAACAAAATATCTATTTAAGTATTTAAAGTCTGGAAACTCTTTAGGAAAGACTGCCTGAAGTGGTTTGGTCTCCTGCTTGACCAGGAGACTGGACTGAAAGACCTCAAGATCTCTTCCAGCCTATTCTGATTGATTACTGGGATCCAGAAATCAATCAGAAACAAATAATGATTCAGATCAATATTTCAATAAGCTACCAATGGATTCATATGGAATGGGAAAATATCCAGAGTAACAGCAACAAAATTTGTACAATTCTAAAAGAGAGTGATGGTTTCCTTCCAAATTTAATTTTAAACTGTATCATAAAGCAAGCTGCCTGGTACTAATACAGAGCGGCATAGATAAAATCCCCAACTAATATAATGGCAATTTTGGAAGAAGTTGGCTTATCCAAAGGATTTCATAGCTATGAATGGTATAGAGATACAAAGAAGGATAAAAAGTTAAAAAAAACATTATTAGACAAAAGTTTGATAAAAAGCACAGAATGCTACAAAAATAGTAAGCCCAAAAATTTCACCTCTAGCTTCTTCCTCAAATGCTTTTCATGTTGGAGGCAATTATAGCAGGAAAATTGTAATTACATGTACAGATATGGTTCACTGAGATTCTGCAAAGAGATTAAAAATATAGCAAGAACTGCTTAGTGAAGGCCAGAAGATAACATGGGTAATGTACTTATAACTTGTCAGAAGGAGACAGGAATTCTAGTGCATACTGTATACCTTTATATATCTAAATATTTTTGGAAAATAAATTCTTTGTTTACAACATGTTTATGATTTTTTTGAGTATCTTTACAGAAAATACAATTACCAATTAATAAGGGAGGATTTCATTTTCTAAATCTGAAGCTATATCATCATGCTTACCTAATATCAAGTACTAAATATTGAAAGCTAACAATTGGTGTTGATTTTGTGATTTGAGCAACTTTGGAATATACACATATAACACCTCTAGTTGGATGAACAGTATTAGGATCTAAATATATTAAAACACTAGTATCTCTGGAAAAAATTACATCAGGAAGTTAGGGAATGTAATGTCTAATAAAAAAGATTTTATCTTTTTTGCCATGTTATATTGACTTTATGGGGAACTTCAACTGAAATAATTGGGAAAAAGATGTGAGATGGAAAAAAAAATTGGATGGAAGTGGGGATATTGACTTTGGGCCAACTGATTGATGAAGATGAATTTTTAACATAGTCTATATTAAGAGATAAATCATCTACCAAGTGTAACCCATTGGAAATATTTCTAGTTATGTATAAGTTATGATTTAAGGTCCATGACATTCTCTCTATATAAGTTAACAAACTGAATAAAAATGGTATTAGATAATTATATGTAGAATTGTAATTATTTACTCTTAAAATGATATACTTTCTTCTTTTTCTCCTCTATTATATATTTGTATATTTTCATGCCTTTAAAAACACTTTCTATGTTCTCTGACTAGGTATGTATATTTATCATAATTATATTGTGGATTTGCCCCCTTTTTGTCATTATTTTTAAAAGTAATATAATATATTCCACATTGATGGAAGGATAAAATCAGGTCCTGAGAAGGAAGGAGGCATCTTAAGAAAAAAGACAGAATTTGAGATTCTCATATGAAACCAACACCATCTGTTAAGGTGCATATATAAACTTTTACTTATATGCAAAGTAAACAAAAATGGTATGTTTGCAAAATTTTAAACAGTTACCACATAACAATGGAAAGAATCATGATCTAAATTCAAAAAATGTAAATCAAGTTATAACTTGAAGGGAAGTTGGTGCAAAATATTCCACAGATAATATACAACTCTATCAATTACATCTGAGATATACAAATCATACAATAACAATTATTGAAAATTCCACAAAACAAAAGTAATTTTTATCACATGTGGTAGACATGTAAGAAATTCTCAAAGTACTAGAACGATTTAAATCTGCAGGAAAAAAATGAAATTTAAATTTGAAGTGAAACATTGCCACTACAAAGAAAGTTCTGCCCCACCCAAAAGTCAATAGTTTCCAGTGCCTCCAGTCCCCTAAACACCAGCAGCTCAATTGCTGCTGCCACATCCTAACTACCAAACAGCTAGTCAGAATACCAGCTGTTGTTTGTAACTCCAGTTAATTGGAGTCAGCATAGGCCTTTCCTTTCAATGTGTTATATCAGGGGTATCAAATTCACATTGTCACAATGGCATTACGTGACATAACAGGACTTTTTTCCCCTTAGCTAAACTGGGTGTGGGCATAGCCAGCATTTGATGCATCCAGTCTGCGGGCCAGGAGTTTGACAGCCCAGGGTTTTAATAGACCTGGTCTGCGCCTTAACAGGTACTTTTAGAATATCAGGACTATGTCTTCCACTGTCTATTAAACTATTATTTTGATTGGTTTTACTAATGTTATATAATCCCCTGGAACCTTGGAGGACTTTTGGTATTGGTTTACTTATAAGTATACAATGAATGGGGACACTATTATAGCACAGTATGACAGGACGGCAAAAGTTGCTTATTAAGATTAGATCTGCTGCAACAGATTCAGATAAGCCTCTAATCACAGGCTGATTGAAAGGTCTGAATGCTTTAAATAGGGAGGTGTCTGGTGGTGATGATGATGATGAACTTCCAACTTGATTGGCTTCATCAGAAAACTGCATTTTGGGGAAGAGGTACCTTTCCATCTTACTAATATTCACTATTAGATTACATTTCTTGCTCATGTATAAGAAAGATTAATTGCACTCAAATATAATTCATCCTTTGAGACAAAGCCAAGGACTCACAGTAGTATATCTTTCAGCAGGTATTGCTCCACTTGGCAGGATCAGTTGCTATGGACAAATTAATTATCTTATTCCCTAATAGTGAAAACTTAGGCAAACATGTTTACTCCAAAGTAAGCCCCATTCAGTTCAATCAGATATATTTCCAGTTAAGATTTCAGACTAAATGGTTAAAGCCTTGCAGAGGGACTGAAGTAATTAAAAGGGATAACAGGCTGTCTATGGAAATGAACATGATATTTTACATAACGCTGAATCTTTATCTTCCCTGCTTAATGAATTCATTTCCCTCCTTTTTTAAAATCCAATAGATAGAAGATTGAGTATGTTTACCTGAGATTTATTACAGGGGATTATAGGTAATGAAATACATCCTGAATATGATGCTACATGGTTGAGATACTTAATACATACAAATTAAATCTTTTCCTGCAACTATACTCATAAAAATAATGAATTCAACATCAGGATGAAGAGATTTTAGGCTTATTAGTATATGTAACCCTATTCAGTGAACTCCAATTTTCTGAACACAGATGTTGCCAGCAAAATAATTAGTAGAGAAAGTGTATATCCAGCGAATATCAAATGTATCAAATATTAAAATTTAATACCTTATAAAAAGTTGGGAAAGTGATTTGTGATGGAAAATTGTAACCAATTTTATAGCTTAAACTCTGGGAAGTGCTGCATTTTTATAGAAACAGCTCATTGGAAATTGAATATTAAAGAAAATCCTCCAGGGTAACCTGCTCTTGTTTTCTGAAAATGCTTTGATAGAATCTACTGACAAGATAAAAAAAGAAAGAACATCTAAAGTCTGAAACTTTAATCCATCATCATGTGACAGGAAGCACTGCTTGTTACAATATAACAATGCAGGATTACATTGTATATATTAAATAGGTGGCGAGAAAAACAGAGGTGACGCGAGAGTGAACTTCAGCAAACATTATTTTTAACACAATAAAGGGCTGCCATGGCTGCTGCAAGCTAACAGGGCGGGCAGCTGACAGGCAACAGCTGATGTCATTTGACAGCTCCCTTTTGTACCCAGCTGTCAAATGGCTCAGCCAATAGGAATTGTCCCATTTCCACTGGAAACACAGACCAGAGGAGAACTTCTGCAGAATGCAATACTCCTTTCTCCCAGAACGAGCATGCATAGGCCTTTAAGTAGGTGGGGTGCTCTTGCAAACACCCTGACCTATGCAGGTCAACTTGAGTTGTAGAGGAAGGAGGATGTTCTGCTGGGCTCTGCTTCTCTGGAAGTGGCAATGAGGGAACGTCAGCCTCCAGCATCTCAGGACTTGATGCAAGTGCCTTCCAAGGTTGGTTGGCTTTGTTGATGGGTCTGCGGGCCTTGTGTCAGTAGACTGCAGATCTACCGGTCTGGTCTTATCAAGCTGGCCACCTATAAGAGTACTCCAACTCCCCCTTAGCTGGTCAATATGGTGTCACCATATGCGGTCATCCTGGAGTTGGACCCTTTAGGATTTTGGGCCTGTCACTGCTGCTATTTGGCCAGGGACCCACGATGGGTGGCCAGCAAAATTCCTGGCAAAGACTGGATCATTCTCAGTGAAGGATCTGGCCTCGCTAATGGAGGCTAAAGGCAGCTGGTGCGCATTGGGATGAAGCCTGTCCAGGGTGGTTCACAACTGGCAACCCATTAAATGTTCTGCTCGGAGTGGTTGGTGGCAGCACTAGGGGTGGTATGTTGTATTTGCAGGTATTTGGCCAGCCTGGTATGCTTGTTAGTTGGCCTCAGTCTACCTAGGGCTTCTTTGACTGATCTGACAGTTCGTTTGACCTGCCCATTCAACACAGGGTGAAATGGGGCTGTCAGGGCATGCCTGATTCCTTGGTTAGCAAGGAATATTTCAAATGCATTGGAAGTAAATTGAGGGCTATTGTCTGACACTAACAGGTCAGTTAGGCCATGGGTGGCAAAAATTCACTGCAAGGCCTTGATTACTGCCTCAGAGGTGGTGGAAGGCATTACGGCCAGTTCCAACCACTTGGATAAAGATTCTATCATGACTGGGAAAATCTGCCCTTGAAAGGGGCCTGCCAGATCAACGTGGAGCCTTGGCCAGGGGGTCCAAGAGTTTTCCCATTCCCCTGGTGTGGCAGCATGAGGAGCTGGCCTGGTGGCCTGGATATTGGATAATAATAATTGGGTATCTGGGCATCTATGCCAAGCCACCACACATAGCTGCATGCCAATGCATTCATTCTCACTATCCCAGGATGTCCATCATGTAAAACTTTTAACCGGGGACTTGTAGGCTTTGGGGAATGACTACTCTACTGCCCTAGAGCAAACAACCCTGGAGGGAAGATACTTGCTGGTGAGTATGAAAAGGCAAGAATTCAGTGGCAAAAGGACCATTTGGCCATCCCTTTCCCACCCAATCAAGGACTTGGGAAATTACCTTGTTCCTTGCAGAGTGGTGAGCTATATCATCAGCTGTAAGAGGCAGGTGGAGGTCATCAATCAGGAAGACCACAGTAGTTGGAGCAGGGTTTTCCACTTGGGTAGGCAACAGGCAGTGGCTGAGGGCATCAGCATGGCTGAAATACTTTCCCGCTCAGTGAGATAAGGTGTAAGAATAAGCTGCTAAAAATAAAATCCATCTGATCATACGAGGGGACAAAATTTGAGGGTTTTGGCAGTTTCCAGAAAGGATTCCTAATAGAGGTTTGTGGTCAGTAATTAAGTCAAAATGATGACCATATAGAAATTTGTGGATTTTTTTCACAGAGGCTACTGCAGCCAAACCCTCTTTGTCGATCTGACTTTAGTTATGCTCAGTCTGTGATAAGGTTCTTGAGAAGAAAGCAATAGGTGCTTCCTGGCCATTAGATAGTCTATGGCTCAGTACAGCACCTATGCCAAAAGAAGAGGCATCACAGATTAAAACTAGAGGAAGGTCTTTGTTAAATAGGATAAGAATGCTGTCTGAAGTCAGTAATGTTTTGACAGCTTTAAAAAAAGATGTCTTTGGGTCCCCACTTCCATTATCTAATAGACTATGCAGAGGTTCTGCAACAGAAGCTTTGTGAGGCAAAAATGAAGCATAAAAGTTTAGTAGGCCAAGAAAGGATTGTAGCTCTGTTTTGTTTGTTGGAGTTGGGGCATCATGAATGGCACATACCTTTGATTCCATTGGGTGTATGCCAGCAGCGTCTATTCGGTATCCTAGGAAGTCCACTTGAGTGGCAGCAATGGTGCATTTTTCTCTTTTATTATTATTATTATTATTTATTTAGACTTGCATGCCGCCCTTCTCCCTAAGGACTCAGGATGGCGAACATTTAAAAACCGTACAAATTACAATAAAAGTGAATTAAACAACTACAAGTCTAAAGCCAATTAAAATTAAAATTAAATTAAAACAACTAAAATAACCCACCCCCGGGTCAATCCAGACCGGCCTGCTGAAATAGCCTGGTCTTCGGGTCTCAGCGAAAGGAGCGGAGATCAGGGGCCAAACAGAGATCCACAGGGAGCTGATTCCATAGGGCGGGCGCTCCCACAGAAAAGGCCCTAGCCCTGGGAACCACCAGCCATCAATGTCTAACTGACGGAATCCCAAGGAGGCCCCTCCTGTGGGAGCACACGGGGCGATTGGAGTGTGATGCTGGCAGGAGGCGTTCCCACAAGTACCCTGGACCCAAGCCATTTAGGGCTTTATAAGTTGTTACTAGCACCTTGAAGGCAACCCGGGAGGCAACCAGCAACCAGTGCAAGTCGTGCAGGAGGGGTGTAACATGAGAGTATCGGGACACCCTCATCACAACCCACGTGGCCACATTCTGCACCAGCTGCAATCTCTGGGTGGTCCGCAAGGACTTTGACTTTGAGACCTGCTCTTTGAAAACAAGTTAAAACTTGGTGCATGCATTGAGTCAACTGTGGTTTGCCAGTGGCTGATATGAGTATGTCATTGAAATAGGGGACAACTCCAGGGATGTCTTGTAGCAACCTTTCCATCAAGCATTGTAATATTCCTGGAGCAATGCTGACTCCAAATTGTAGGTGCTTGCACCCCTATGAGTGACTATGATTTGAGCCTCAGCAGTGAGGTTGTCCACAGAGAGCTGTTAATAGGCCTGTGCCATATCTAGGTTAGCAAAAAGAGACCCTGGTTCCAAAGAATGCAGCAAATGTTGGGTAACAGGGACTGGGAAAGCACTAATTTGCATAAATCTGTTAATTGTACATTTATAATCAGCACAAATTGTTATGCTGCCATCTTTTTGAGAGGTGTGACAATTGGTGTTTCCCATCTGGAGAAATCCACAGGTTCTAAAACTCCCTGGGCAATCAGCTTGTCAATTTGTTTGTCTAGTTTAGGGTGAATTGCAAATGGAACTCTGCGAGGTTTAAGGTGAATAGTAGTGGCTAGGGGATCCAGATTGAAAGAAATTGGAGTTCCCACCTAGCATCCTAGGCCATTACTGAAAACATCAGCAAAGTCCCTGAACAAGGCATCAACCTCCTGGTCATTAATAGAGTGTATGCCTCCCACAGGTAGGCCAAGGGAGGGGAACCAATCTAAACCCAGCAAACTGGGAAGGGACCCATCCATTATAATCAAGGGTAAGCATCCTTTAAAATTTTGAAATTGAACTGAAAACTTCCTGATGACTGGAATGGTTGGCCTTGGTAGTCTCTCAGGAAAGCTGACATCCCTGTAGCCTTTTCTTGGCCATGTGGGAAAGGAGATGTTTCAGGGTGCTCCAGGACACAATGGATAGTGCAGATCCTGTGTCTACTTCCATCCTGCAAGATTTGCCTTCTAAGGAAACAATAACATGTATTTTGTTAGAATGAGATTGCTTGTTAAGTGACTCAGCTTGGTAACAAGTAAAACAGTCTTCAATTTGTTTTGAAAACATTGTGCTGGTTGGGAAGGAGGCTGGTTGAAGGTTTTCCCAGCTTGGCAGATTCTGGCTAGATGACCCTTTTCTGACACTTTAAGCAAATGACATTCCTGAACTTGCAGGTTGCCTTGAGGTGATCCCCACCACAACTCAGGCAGTTTGGCTGAGACTGTGGAGATTTGTTGCCAGTAGACCAGTTTTTTTCTGTGAGGCTCTGGGTTGCCTGAGGCAATTGACATCATCGTCTTCATCTGGTAGTTTTTCTGGAAGTGTTTCTCTGTAGCGAACAGCTGCATTGTTCTTGTTGGCAGACTTCCTTGAATCTCTGCTGCGAGTGTTGACAGCTCAGCGGCTTGAGCTTCTTCTATTGCCATTTTAAGCGTAAGGTTGGCTTTAGGTAGAACGCACTTCTGTAAACAGAGGTCTTTAACGCCACAGACTAGCTGGTCTAGCAGCATGTTCTCAAGGTCTCTAAACCTGCAGTGGAGAGCAGCTGTTCTGAGCACAGCTATGTACATGCTGATCGATTCTCCCTCAACTTAGCTCCATCTCCAGAAGGCATGTTGTCTCGCTATTCAGGAGGGTTTAGGAGCATAGTGGTTGCTCAGGATCTCTTGCAAGTCATCCCAGGTCACGGTTTTGACAGTCAGGAAAGCTAGCTAGGTGGTGGCGGTGTTCTTAACCAAAAGCTTAAGAAATAAGCTTTTTCCTGGGGCTGGGGATCTCTGTTAGGTCGGCAGCATCTAGGAAGCAGTTAATTCAATTGATGTATGAATCCCATGTCTCCGATGCTGGGTGGAAAGGCAGGAACAATGGGATCATAGTCATCTTAGCTCTTTGTGTGTGCCGGTTGTATTTAGTGACTTCAGCGCTGTGCTACAGTGGTTCTCGATGTAGTGACTGCAGCTCAAGTGACTAGCAGTTCGGTCACCTCAATTTGCTAATCCCATCCTTGTTGCCAGTATTAAATAGGCGGCGGGAAGAATGGAGGTGACACAAGAGTGAACTTCAGCAAATTTTATTTTTAACAGAATAAAGGGTTGCAGTGGCTGCCACAAGCTAACAGGGCAGCCGGCTGACAGGCAACAGCTGATGCCATTCGACAGCTCCCTTTTACACTCAGCTGTCAAATGGCTCAGCCAATAGGAATGGTCTGTGTTCCCACTGGAAACGTGGACCAGAGGGAGAACTTCTGCAGAACGCAATACTATATATGTGTATTTACGTATGTATGGAAATGCAAATGTTTGGTTAAGAATAGGAATATATAATTTAAGGATGATTTCTGTTCACTTCCTTCTTAGTTACTTAGTATGCATTCTTTTAAGTGACAGAACCTACAAGGCATGTTTTTCGAGAGTCCATCTCTATTTAAAGATATCATCTAAATATCCTCATAAAGCTACAGTCCAGTAGCTTTTCAGGCAATGCTAAAGGATGGCAACAATTTACTTTTAACAGAATAATAGAGTTGGAGGAGACTTTGGTGATTTTCTAGTCCAATCCCCTGCTCAAGTAACCCTATACCATTTCAGACGAATGGTTGTACAGTTTCTTCTTAAAAACCTCCAGTGTTGGAGTGTCCTGTTCTCAGGTGCTTTGGAGAGTAAGGTGAGCCCCTTTTTTATTGACAAGAATCAATAGATGGAAACTAATCAAGAAGAGAACCAACCTAGAAGTAAGGAGAAATTTCCTGGCCATTAGAACAGCAAGAATGAAGCATGATTGCTGGAATTGGGTAGGTCTAGTTTAATGAAAAGAAGGACTAGGAATGACATAATAGCAGTGTTCCAATATCTAAGGAGCCCCTTCTTTTTAAAGGTCATTCTTGCTGAAAAAGAGATTTGTGGGTTTCTGCTTACCTTGTTTCTACTACATATATAATTGTGTATGCTAAATTAACACAATGCAATGTTTTAGTTATATCTGTAGTATACTTATAGCCACTAGTATGACATTTGGCTATGTGTAAATTTTATTTTAAATACTGCTAGTAGTGTTCTTTATCTTACTCTTGGGATGAAAAGGCTCTAATGTAGTTTACTAAGATCTATAATTAAAATTTAAAATACATAAACAAAATGTATAAAGAGGATCTACCTGAAGGAAGATTTTCTCTCCTGACTTTTTTATTTTGAGATCCTCCTTAGCAATGATGGAAGGGGAACAGAGGTGGTTTTCAGCAGGTTCTGACCAGTTCTGGAGAACTGGTGGTGGAATTTTTGAGTAGTTCGGAGAACCGGCAAATGCCAGTTTTTAGACCAGTATTTACCGGTTTTACAGTATCCTTCCCCTGCCATGACCATCAAGCTATGCCCACAGAACCAGTAGTAAAAAATGTTGAATCCCACCACTGAAGGGGAAGGGAAAGGAAGTGAACATGTCATTGTACTACCTATATTTTTGTCAGCTAGTATGTATATGTATTTAATCATAGTTGTGTGAAAAAAATGCATGAATTATTTTTATAAATCTCTAGTAGAAATGTCATGGGTAGCAAATGGGGATTATCAGGACCCAGATAGTCAAATCCAAGGCACAAAAACCTTTCTGTGAAACCAATTTTCCATTATGACATAACTTAATTATGCCTCTTAGTTTTTCTTTGAACCACGCAAGGCTAATAATGTAGTTTCACCTCTGAAGCTTGGTTTCAGAAAAGCAATAAATTACTTAATGACTTAATTTGCTGCTACCATTTAATGGTTAATTAGCTCCCTGGTTGCAATAGCACTTCAATTATTATCACAGTGAATGTGGCTAGCATACAGTAAAGTTATATTTAAGTGTGTATAGTGATTACTAAATTCCTTCCTTAGAGTTAATCAAGGGCATTAATTATACTTCACAGGCAATTTCTAGTTGTTTCTAGAACAATGATCTTGTTTGGTCTTCTTCTGATCTTCTTATTCTCTTGTTGGGTTGGAATAATCTTGTTCTCTTGTTGGGTATGTGTAATCTGTGATATTTTTTGGTCCTTAGTCTACTCTAGAATATTTATCATTGCCATCTTTAGACAGAAAATCTGCACCTTGATATTGCTTGCCTAACTAATATTGAATGAAAAACTTATATGGTTGTAGTATAGGACAATAGTAACTGAATCTCCTGTCAGTATTGTCCATCTTCTCCAACCAAAATGCATGTGACCAATGTGAATTCATGACTATATAAATAAAACATGTAACTTTTTGTTCTCCATTCCCATTCAAAGCAGAAGTCTTACTTATATCATATTTTTTAAATAAAGGTAAAAAATGGATAATGTCCATTTTCAGATACTTACATTAGAGCAGTTTCCATACCCAAATCAGAGGAATCAACTTATAGAACAAATGAAGAATTAAAATCTGGTAGGCTAACATAGACTAACACCAGAATGACATTCTGTTGACATTCAGAAATCTAGCCAATTTTATTAGGTTCTTTGCTTTTGCTTTTATTATTGTTTTCTTTGAGGGAAAAAAGAGCATTAGCTCTTTGTGGTATTCTACAGTTTTGTAGGAGTGTCCAAACTTCTTAGTAGATGTCAGTTGTATCTATTGAATAGTTTGCACCTTCTTTTCTCCTAGCTTAACTTTTTATTGATCAACTATGCAGCTCAAATAACATAGTTCAGAGTAACAAAATTGAAATTTAGCTGGATTAATAGTTCAGACTGCAATTAAGTCTATAACAGCTGCAGATGTTCCTGCAAAATCTTGCTGTAAATCAAGGCATCCAAAAGAAGATTTAATAAACTGGAATAAACCTTGAGTAATTCCAGGGTTATTTCTTCATTAGATTTTTTCCCATAAGTACCTGTTGGTAGCTCTTGGTTAACTCTAGATAGTTTTTAGCACTGAATAACTTTGTTTTTGTAATTTCAATTCAGTGCTGACTCCTGATGACTGTCTGAACCAGTCCCTGCAGTTTCTTAGTAAGATTTTAGAAGTGCCTCTTTCCTAAGGCTAACTCAGGGTCAATAGCCTAAGGTGCCAGATGACTAAACCTGAGTTCCCGTCCTATTTTGAGCATAGAAACCAGCTGGGTGATTTTGAATAAATCGCAGTTCCAGGAAGGAGGTAGTAACCTTGTCTTGTTCATGTAATTGCCGGTAAGTCTAGACTAATTTGAAGCAAGCAAACAAAATTGATCTAGTAAATCATATTCTGTGGTTAGCTATTAGATTTGTGTACCTGTTTAAGATAAATTAAATCTACACAAAATATCACTTCCACATTAAGTTTAAGTTTAGATTTTAGGATAGGTTTAGCTCAAAGTTAGCCAGTTGAATTCAGGTAAGGTAGGACTGGAATTCAGTCTTCTTGTTTCTAGCTGGTGCCCTTAAAGACTACACCAAAGTGACTCTGCCATTGACGAACCTTTGCTAAACTTGCTGTTGTGCTTTCCTCTTAGATAAAAGATGTAATAAGTTTCTCCTCTTAAAATGTTATGCCTCTGTTGTGATGGACAAGTTAAGGCAATTGAATACATGGTTCTGTATTGTTCACTCTACAAAGTGAATTGTAGGAGTTTTATTTTCTCAATTATTAGTAGTTTGCTAGGTCACTTCAAGTGAGTTTTCCTTTCTGATAACAGTCCCTCCATAACATGTAATGTTACAAAGTTTTCTGCAACAGTGTATAAAATTTTCAAAGTGCTATCAGATAGTAACATCCCTGTTAGTTTAATTCTACAAATTTGCATTTTTATACAAATACAAATTTTATAGAAATAGAAATACAAATTAATTGTATTTGGATAAAACATTTTTGTTGTATAGTAGTTGACAGTTTCAGATTTATTTCAAATAATCTTTTATTTGAATACTTCCTTTTTATGTACTATTTTACATTATATTTTTAAATCTTATTTTCTATAAATGATAAGTCTATCCTATACTAGTTGAACACCTACAATAAGATTTTGGTTTCTATTTTTTCTTAGAGAGGTTGTTATTACTATTTTTTTTTACCCCTGTGACCCGTTGAAATGTTATCATGACTGAGTTTCAACAAATCTGCTCTGAACCTTCATAGAGCTATTACCTGCTATATTTTTTTCACTTCCAGGGTCGTTTCTGATCCATTCATTGATAGAACTTCATCAAACAGGAAAAATATAATGAACATTGTTGGGGCTGATATCTGAAGAAAATAGTGACAATTTACACAATCCTGGGACAACATTTTCTTAGTGAACATTCCAAAGTTGGAAAAGATAAAAGATAATTTACCTTATTCTGTCAGATCCTTCAAAATAGCATAGGGAATGGTGGTTGGACTATGGGTGGTGATGGTGGGAAACTATTTATCTTCCCCTTCCCTTAAATAGAAGTTTTCCTTAAATAAGCTCTTTCCAGGAACAAAATAAGCATTGTCAATTAGCAGTCTAAGCCCAACACAAGAACTTGTCCTGGCTATATTAACAGTAGAGGTTAAGTTCCTGCATCCCAGATTCATTACACAAAGTGCTTTGTAATACTTACTTCCTAATTTGTCACAAGTAATCACTTCTATTTAAAGGGAAACATGTTGCTCTTTTGTCATTATCTAATCTTTAGATGTAGCTAAAATAAGAAAATGTTGCAAAGAGTCTGGTGCAGAATCACTATAATCCATCCCAGTTGAATCAGTAGAGTCCTGAGGTAAGATGATCTGTCTTGGTGCCTGACATGCCAGAGAGAAGACTAATGGAGGTAAGTAGTTTCTATATTTATGGTCTCCAGAATACCTTTGAAGGAACAGATCCAGAAGCAAAGTGCCAGGCTACTTTGTAGATCTGCTTCCAAGGGCCAACTCAGTTGAATCATCTTCAAACAAATTAAAACAAAATCCATTTTACACAATCTAACTACAAATTTTACAGGAAATTCATAAAACACAGGTGATTATTTATTTATTTATTTATTATTTGAACTTATATGCCCCCATCTCCGAAGACTCAGGGCGGCTTACAACTAAAACAAGAACAATAAATACATTAAAAAACAATTAAATTAAGTTATAAGTCCAAACATTTATAAAACCATTAAAAAAGCAACCCTCCCCAGAGGGTCACAGCCCGGTTGGTCAAATAACCAGGTCTTTAACTCACGCTAAAGGTGCGGAGGTCAGGGGCCAGGCGGAGCTCCAAAGGCAGTTGATTCCAAAGGTCAGGGGCCGTGACAGAAAAGGCTCGTTGTCGGGGAACCGCCAGCCGGCATTGGCCGACGGACCCCGAGGAGTCCTTGCCTATGGGCTCGCACAGGGCGATCGGTATTCGACATTGGAAGAAGACGCTCCCTTAAATATTGAGGACCCATGTCGTGAAGGGAACCCAACCTCTTATTTCCTATAATAGCCTTCTGGGGTTCAACCAAAAATTATAGATGAAAACTGAGGGAATTCAAGATGAAAGAATACAAAAGAACGAATTTTAATAACATTTGACTATTTTTTCTCCCATAATCCAGTCATTAGAAATTATGTGTGAATGAAGCCCATAAAAATAGTGATTCTAAAGTAACAGTTTGCAATATTTCAATTTCAGATAGTTACAGCAATTTGAATCTTCATTTACAGTAATTATGTTCTCTTCTTACTGCTTCAGAACTTCAAATCGTATTCATCCCTCTTCTATTTCAAGTGCCTAATTTTGTAATTTAAGCCTTTTACAGCTTTTAAGAGTTTGAAAAATGCATGCATATCAAAGCCACTTTTATATTTAACTTATTTGTAAAAGACTTATTCCATTAATATTGAAGAGAAATTCAATGCCTCACTTGTAAACAATTAATAAACAACCCTAAATTTTAGAATACATTAAACAGATAGGTACAAGACAACTCTTCTCCTCCCTGTCTGTTTCTCCTACACTCCAGTTCCCTCTCTTCATACCTAAACATTTACTATTACTTGCTGCATCACAGGAGTAATTCAATTAAGCAATGTTATTTACCTTCCTCAGTATGAAGGGAGGTAAGTAATATATATTAAAAATCATGCAGTCCTATACACTTCTCTTAGAAATAAACCTCCTCGAATTCAGTGGGAATTATGACCAAATAAAAATGTATAAGATCGAAGCCCTAGATGGTTAGACATCAGATGCTTATTTCTAGCTAGTTATTATTTAAGATATTTCCTGGAACCATTAAAAACTGAAGTCAAACTGTTTGCAGAAATCTCACCAGTTAAACTTTGATGCGGAAGGACATTTAACAGGTTTGCAAGCTGTGAAATATTTTGAAGCTGGCAGAGAAAAAAATCTGTCAGTTCACAATTTCATTGAAATCAAAAATGATTCACTGAAATTATTGTACACAATTTGGATTCTTGGCATCAGTTACTTGTGATCTATGGTCTGATATATATATTTCATATTTGTAACTATTTTTTAAAAAATATAATTTGACTGCTAATTCTTGGATATCTAATAATTCCCAGAGATAGAAATGGAATGTAGTATTTTCTTCCTTGACATGGTCTATAGTTACTGAGGGAGATGAATATCAAGCCCAAATTTCCTGAATTATAATTTGCCTTTAAAAAAAACTAATTTAAAGTTCATTATAATCAGAAAGACAAACAAGTCTTCTAACTTTAATTCTCAATGCATTCAAATTTCTGACATAACCATAAACATATTAACTGGAAATAAGTGTGTTAGAAATGGTGGGATCATTTCCTTTCCCTTCATACAGACATACAAATAATTTTTAGGTTTCCTGACTCCCCAGTGATGTCCTCAGCCCTAGTTCTACAGCTGCTGTTCACAAATGTCTCTTTGTATCATTCCCCAAGGCTTGGAAGTCTTGGAAAGCATTTTGATTGCTCCAATGGCTCAGAATCTCCCAGGATATGCCATAGGTCACTGACATTCAGCAGTGTTCTCTTTCTGTTCACAGGGTTCTAGTTGACTTGAGCTGCTCAGAATCACACAAGGTCTTCATTCTTGAAGCAGTTTGGGAAACTTCATGAGATCATGCCTAGTTTTGCAATACTTCTGGAAGCTTTGAAGGCTGCATGAGAACACGGTCTTCTCACACAATGTCCAAAGTGTGTGTGAGAATACACCCCATTGTTGCACAGCCTCCATAACCTGCAAAAAAATGTCGGAGGATGGGGCATGCTTTCAAGAATAGTTATTGTCAGGTGTTGATAAATGGTGGTGAGTCAGGGTTTACCATCACTTATTTAGTTTTTGTATACATACACATGTTGTATCCATTCTTTCTAACTTTCTTGCAGATGAAGATAGAAAAAAAATTATGTTAAGGAAGAAGGCATGAACATGAGATGAAAATGCATATTGTGTGGCTCTGTTCCAAAGCACTGATTTTTATCATCTTTGCCAAGCTCTTGTAGAAGAAACCATCACAATTAGCTCAATGTAACAATTAAGTGGGGGGAGGAGGAATCCATCAGTTCCACTATATAAGGTTTCACTTTGTTTCTTATTCATCTACTAAGCCACATGATATAATATCCCTTGTAGAATAGCATTTGGAAATTAGGTAATCCTGTTACCAATTTTCTTGGGGTTGGGGGATGGACAGTCCAAGGTGTAATAAGAATAAATAAGGAAAAAGAACCACAGAGGTTTTGCTAATGTAATCTTTATGGTAGCCTGGAGTAAATGCAGAATCTTGGAAACTGTAAGTAGAATTTCTCACCTTTGTTTGCAGTGATATAATTAAGGTAGAGACTCTTTAAATGGTTTGAAAAGCTGTTTCTCAGTTTTCTTATCACCTGGGTTAAGTTGCCAATGATGAGATAAGATGACAGTTGATAAATATCCTATTTCTTGATTGTTTTGCGGTATACTTTTTCTTCTAATCCTTTCCCAAACACCAATAGTGTGGAGGGCTGTCCTTTATTCAAGTCAGGATATCTTGGAGGAAACAGGAATGCATTTTTTTGCTGGACACAAGAAGTTTAGTATTGTACTTAAAGGACACCAACAGTCACAAACCATTGTCAGCCTTGAGGAAACAGGACACAAACAATTGGAAGCCTTGTGGAAGCAAAAGAACAAAAGCAGAAGGCAATTGAATCTCAAGTGACAGATGCCAAACAGAATAGGGTCAGTCTGCTATGATCTGTTTTTTGCTCATAAAATTAGAATTTTCCTATTCTTGTTCTTGAAAATATATGAACTGAAACTTTAAGAAATTGTGCCCAAGTTTTTTCTTTTCTACTTCCCTCACCATTCTTTTCCCTTCTGTATCATTGAAAGTCTAAAAAAAATGCATTTTCTCATTAATATTTGGAAGCTGTTCTAGGAGACTTTTTCACTATAGCGTGTATGTGGAGGGGGAATCTTTGAAGTAAAATGTTAAAAATTGAAAAGGAAAATTATTGAAAAGAAATTGAAATAAGCACCACAAACTTAAAATCAATGTTTCATGTTAGGTATTGGACCAAAAAACAGAAGGCTTCTTACCTCTGTCTGCTTCCAGAAAAGATTGCAAACCCATGGATGTATCCTTATCTACTGATATATTGTGAAAATTTGAAAAAAAAATCAATAAGGCTCATCCTGACACTGAATATCTAAAATCCTGACACTGAAAATCTAAAATCAGCTCCTGGCTTAGGAACTGGAAATGCAATTCTAATGACTAATATACAGTAATATAATTCATTAATAATCATTAATTTGGTTAAAGGCTTAAGGATCTGGGCTCAGTTTTTAGCTGTATAATGATAGCCAGAGAATTACAAGAATAGGCACAAAGGTATTTTATAGTTTTCAGTCTCCTTTCAAGCTAGAAAGTACTTGAAGTGAGAAGGATAAGTTTCCCTCTGTCTTCACAGACTCATACTCTTGCCAGTAAACAGGACACCCATTTAAGAACATCATATAACATGAAGTACTTTTACATGACTTCTTATCACTTGCCCAATCCGAATCTGAAAAACAATCTAATTCTGCATAATCAGTATGTATCAGTTCTAACAACAACTTCATACTTTTAGTGTGCTTTAGATATCTCAACAACTTCTTAATACATAACCAATGAAACTGTTTTGCCTTACCTACGTGTCATGACAAAAGATTGACACTAAGTGCAATGTCGGGTCTGGTCCAACTACTAATGTATAACAATAACCCAATTACTGAACGATAAAGTGTTTGATCTTCAAAATCAGGACTTGGTTCATGTGCCAGATTATGAAAATCTGTTTGCATAGGTATGCTAGCTGTCTTAGCAACCTTCATATTGCAATGATGCAACAATTGTTCAATCTTATCTTCTTGTGAAAGACTAAACACCTTCTGAGTTTTGGTAATTTGAACACCCAAATAAGTGTTAATATAACCTAGAGATTTCAATGTAAAATATTCCTGCAAAGCTTTAGCAAAATTCTCACTCATTTGCTTATTTGGACCAATATAAACAATATCATCAACATAAACAAGAATTATCTCATATATATTCCCAGATCTTTTTGTGAACACGCATTCATCAGTTTCGGACTTAATAAAGCCCATTGAATTTAGTTTGTCAGTAAGACATAAATACCACATTAAACCAGACTGTTTCAGACCATAAAGACTTTTGTTTAAGAGCCAGGTATCCCCTTCTTGCTTCCGGAATCCTGGAGGACCTTTGACGTAGATTTCTTCATCCAGGGCGGCATTTAGATAAGCTGTTTCCACATCAAACTGGAAAACTTCTAAACCAAGAATAGTTGCAGTGGCTAAAGCAATTTTCACGCTCCCAGTCCGAACTGTCGATGAGTAAGTATTTGTGTAGTCCTCAGGATAACATTGAGCAAAACCCTGAGCTACAAGTCTGGCTTTGTATAATGACTCACCATTTGGCTTCTTCTTAATTCTGTAGACCCATCTAGTGCCAATAATTTTCTTGTTTGCTGGAGGACTTGCAGGCATAAACACCTTGAGTTTCTTTAGACTGTCCATTTCAGCCTGCATTGCCTCATACCATTTCTCTTGCTCTGAATCAGGAAGATGCTTTATTTGTGTGAACTTGTCAGGAGGCAGTGTAACATTACAAATCAACAGTAAAGGTGCTTTTGTCAATTGCCATGAATATCGTTTCGAGGAATCCCTTTGTGGTCCTCTCGGAACGTCTCGGAACAACTGTCCATTCTTCTTCTGTGTTGTCCTCGTCTTCTTCAAAGTCGCTAGCCTCAGCATCGATGCCTCGCGAAGATGGAACATGTGGTTGAGAAGAACTAGTTGATGGAACATCCACCTGTGAATCTTGATCATCAGGCTGCATGGCATCATCTCTAGGAAAATAAATGCCAGGATCATTGGAGTGAATCCTGGACCAGTCAGCTTCTTCTTCAAAATTGAAGGACTGAGAAATCACAATTACATGTCTGGAATCAATGAATTTGCTCCATTTTGAATTGTCATCAATACCCATGAATCGCATTCTTTTTGCTGCTGGACCTCCTTTCTTTCTTTGAGCTAATGGAATGTTCACCATAGCGTATGAACCAAAAATATGTATATTTTTAAGATCGGGTTTGTACCCATATAACTTGAAGAAAGGTGTCTGATTTATTACACTACTCCAGATGTGGTGAACAATGTAATTTGCATATTTAATAGCTTCACCCCAGTATGGGAGACTGAGATTAGCATCTTCTAGGAGACGATGCATCATGGTTTGTAGAATGCCATTCCTCCGTTCTGCCACTCCATTTTCCTGAGCAACGTAAGGGGCTGAGGTCTGGTGCAGAATTCCATTCTTACGCATCCAGTCCTGAAAACGCTGAGACATGAATTCAGCACCACGATCACTTTGAATTCTAGCGATGCGAATGTTGTGTTGGGTATTGACATAAGTTGCAAAGTCTTTAAAGATCTGAAAGGTCTCTGATTTTTCCTTCATAGGAAATACAAATCCATATCTAGAATAATTATCAACAATTGTTAAGAAATATTTTTTACCACCAAGTGTTGGTGCAAATGGACCTACTATGTCAGTGTGTACCAAATCAAAAATGCGTGTTGACAGGCGTGTAGCGTGTTTTGGAAGATCTGCTGCTTTGGATTTGGCTTTCTTGCAGATAGCACAATCCAAGAACACCTTACACCCCTTCAGAATTCCGGCATCATTCTAAGAACACGAAAACTGGCATGCCCCAATCATTGATGCCACTTATGGATACACCTGGACTGCAAAGGTTTACCTGTTAGTGAATTTTCAAAATTTTTATTAGAAACCTCAGACTTGCTTTGAGCAAACTGTTTCTTTTTGTTGGCTTTAGGAGCCTTTGGAGTAGCTACAGGATCTCTCTCTGAGGCATCTCTCTCTGGGCCTGTGCTCTCCTTTCTTGGATATTTTATACTTGCCTGTGATTGAGAGTTAGACTTTGGCTTTAGGTAATAAACACCACCAATTAATATGGTGTCAGCAACAATATTACCCTCCTTAATCACATAACTTGCTTTTTCAAAATGATGAACCTGGTACTTGGACACCCTCGACAAATGACTTTGACTAAGCAAACTGCAGGTTGCTGTTGGTATATAATAAACATCAGGAATCAATGCATCGAGCTCTTCAATATAAACAGTTCCTATTCCCCTGTCCTGAACAGGATAATTTGAAAAAGTGTACAGTTCATGCATGTCAGGTTCAAGCTCGTGGATCTCTGTGAACAGATCTCTTCTGTAGGTAACATGCACTGCTGCTCCACAGTCTAAAGTCCAGAGAAGTCATCTGTTATACTCTGGGTCAGGTTGTGGATCATTGGTTAACGCCAATGTGATGTGTGGAGCTTGTAGATCATGCCTGGGACCACGACGACCTTGTCCTCCGCCTCTGCCTCTGCCTCTGCCTCTGGAATCTGTTCCTCTGGGCTGGTATGTGGTGGGTTCTTGAGATTGTTGGGGACAATCCCAGGTGGTATGTCCCACACGATTGCAGATATAGCATCTTGGCATCCTTGGAATGAAGCCTCTTCCTCGGAAGGGACGCCTTGCTGGAGCTCTTGATGCAGGTGGTCCTCTCAAATGTGGTGTGGCTTGCATGAGTGCTTCTTCAGTTAAAATTCTGCATACATGATCAACTGTGCTGAGCAATAGGCACTTGATTAATCTTTGAAATGGCATCTTTCCATTCATAATTCAAAGAGTTAATAATAATGCTGATCATTTGAAAATCACCTACAGCATAACCTTGTTCAGCAAGCTCTTTTCTCTGTCCTTTCATTTTTGTTAAATGTTCTCCAATAGTTTCACCTGGTTTTAATCTCGAACCATGAAATTCAGTTAAGAGTAAACAGGCAGATTCAATTGAAACAGGCATGTAACATGCTTCTAACTGAGCCCAAATTTGTTGGACAGTTGCATCAGGTGAAAAAATAATCTGCAGTTCAGTGTCCATTGACATCAATAATGTTGTGCATGCTTTAGTATCCAAGTCTCTTATGTCAGGAGGCCAAGGTTGTGGTGGAGGATTAAACACCATGCAGTGGGTACCTTCTCTATGAAGTAAAATGGCAACCTCACTGATCCATGCCTTATAATTTCATCCTGAGCACTTTAATTTTGAATCACCAGTCAGTGGGGTGATAGAAATTTGCAAAGGAACATGCATAATTTGCACTGGTTGAACAATACCTTGCTTGGCCACCAGTGGGCGCTGGATCTGGCACTGGTGCTGGCACTAAAGGCATTTGTGGCTGTGCTATTGGTGGTCTAACCTGTGGTTGCATGTGGACTTGTTGCTGTTGAGCTGCTATTGGAATTTGAGCACCACCAATTTGGCCTGCTGGAGGTGCTGGCATCTGCATCTGAGGCATTTTACTAGCAGCTATATCAGGAAGCCGAGCTGATGCAATTTGAGTAGCCACAGGAGGTATTTGCACAACTGGAGATATATTCATCAAGGACATCTCAGCAACAGATTTGTGTAAAAAAAAATTATGTTCATGTAGTACATGCATTTTGTCAGCAGATGGTGCTACAACATTAGAAAACACAGGAGCTCTTGCTGAGTCAGGGTCATAAGACAAACCACGTGATGCAGGCACAGCTCTCTGCTCTGATTGGTCTGACATCACACCCATGTGATCAACTTGTGGGTGGACCCTTGGCTTCCAAGAAGAAGGCAAGATGGAGGGCTCAGGAACTTGAACCATACTCATATCTGGCTGAAGGGATGATGCAAAAGCCCTAGCCTGCTTTACACTCTCTTCTAAATAATCAATTGATTGCAAATAGTCTTGCACAGCTTTCTGCCTCATTGTCTGTTCTGGAGTCATTGGAGAATAATAAATTTCACCTTTCTCTTTGGGTGAAAAATGCTCAGCTGACTGTAAAACTTTAGGCTTTGCTCCAAGTAATTCATAATCTTGAGTGTTTGCTTTTTCAGGCTGAGCTTTAAAACATGCATCAGAAAAAGGAGTTACAGACCTGATCTCTTGTTGTTCTTCCATGGTAGCTTTTTCCAGACTCAAGCAGAAGAATGTAGGAGTGACTGCCAAATTACAGAATCCTTAATTATATCAGAAGGTGATAAATCATCCTCGGACAGAGCCCTTCTTTGTTTCATCCTTGCTTTCTTGCATGGCATATTTTCAACTAATCACAAAGTCCTCGGACTTCTGTGAACTAATTGATTAAACCTTATCAGCAAAGAAAAACATAATTAAACCATCCTCTGCTACCAATGTTAAGCCGTTCTCTGTGACCATTTTCAAGGCTTGAAAAAACTTTTTGCCAGGGAGTAAAAATTCTTCAAACATCCCTGCTAATTAGAGGTGATAGACCGTGTTTTTCTTTGCTGTCAATGCTGATAAAAATTAGACCCAGAAAGTAATCTAAAAACATTTTTCTTTATAAAATAAGAAAACCTACATGGAGCTGCATACTTGCAACCTAATCTCCACCAAGGCATATAGAAAAAGAACAAAAGTAAAACAGAAGTTACAAAGGAAGTGAAGTCAAAACTTTGTACACATGCGCAGTAAATCAAAATATCACAAGACTTTCTTATCTCATTACTATGGAGACAAGATAACACAGTGCTGGCTAGCAAACACCTGCTTGCTATAATATGAGCTTTGGAGCTGAAACAGACAAACCAAAAAAAAAAACGCACTGACACAAACTACTCAAAATTTCCACTACTGGTTCTCCAGAAGTGGTCAGAACCTGCTGAATACCACCTCTGATTCTAACCTGTTGTATTTTAATATGAATTCAAAGATCCTGCAAGGTAGCAAATGTAATTCAGCAATGTTTACTCTAGGATTGTCTCAGAGTAGCTCCTTGTTATGGAAGTGGAGAGTCAAGTCTGGGTTGAGTTAAGTTCAACCACTCCAGAATTCAAATTAAAATGTTTTAGAATGGTCTCTCCCTAACAGATGCAAATGCAAAATGCAGAATGCAGAATGCAAATGCAAATGCAGAAGCTGACGATGGATTTGGCAAGATATCATCAATATAGGTACTCGTAGTGTTTTCATTTTTCTAATCCTTCCCATAAACTATTTTTGACTAAGTTCTTTACATGTTTATTTTTAAGAAATTGGAGAAGTCTGTCAGAGCTGTTGTGTTTACAGAACAGATTTGTTGAGTTACAGCAGTTGTTCAGTATTACAGATTTGGGGGCTGATGTTGTACCTGATTTGAAGGAAGTTACATTAGTATGCAGGTCTGATGAAGGCTGTTTCAGTTCCTTTCATATGTGGAGGATGATAGCTTGATCCTTCTTTGGCAGCTGAGTGAAGGGATTCTTTCCTAACATTTCCTCTAGGAGAATGTGTTGGGATGACAGAATTAAAGGATCACTAGTTGAGGCTTGGCTGTTGCCTCCAAGATTGACCGACCTGGCTTCTTGGAATCATACAAGGTTGGTTTTGCTTCTGGGTTAGTTAATTTGTTTGGCATTCCACCTGTGCTTTTCTGTTAAGCTTGATATCCAGATAATAAAAACATTGCCTGGTAAATTTGAAAAGATTCCAGAAAATTCTTCATTTTCAGTAAGAAAAACAAAATATTTAGTTAGGCTTTAATTTTTCTGTCCATTGCTATAGTCCACAAAGTGAGTTCCTTATCTAAATCACAGGGTATATCTTTTAACTTTTATATGTTTTATATTTTAATTATGGGATTTTTAAAAGTAATATTAACTTGATGGGTTATTGTGGGTTGTTATTTAGGATATTATGATAGTATGAAATTTATCGTAAGTTTATTGTAATATGTTCATGACATAAACAAATTATCTTATTCAAATATATATAAAATAAACAGTATTAATTTAATAAATGTAATGACTGAATTTATCAGTCTGCCGTCAAATGCCAAAACTGGTTAGCACCAGAAATAAAAAATGTTTCTTGAATATATATCAGATTTTTAAACAACTCCCAATTTTTCACTTATGAAAGAAGATGTTTGCTGAAATATTATATAGACAAAAATGTACAATCCTATTGTGTTGGATTTAAGCTCTTATCCTTCTCAGCCATTAGTCAGGCTTCTGAAAATTATGCAAGTTTAATAATCAACATATCTGAAGAGCATCAAAGTGAGGAAAGACATGTCTATGAAGCTGAACAAATTAGTACATTGGAAAGTAATTTTGATAAGTAAATTTGGAAATTTCACTCTTCTTCCATAATATGCTATCAAGTATATTTTTTCCCAGAGCTATCATGGATAAAGTGCAAGCAATGCAAACTGTACATTGGTTGATTGGCCAGCATCATTATTTTGTAAGCTTTAATAAGGGTTTTAATATTGCTTTTTGAATTTCAAGAGATCTCTGTGAAATAGTATATTTCCCAATTGCATGAAGATGTTTAAGGAATATTCAGTTATCCTGTCTGGTTTACAGCAGCATATCTGTCCAGTATTAGCATTCAGCCAAGGAGGCCAACATTAATTTGTTGGCAGGTAGTAGAGTGTCAACATATGATAAAGTGCTTACCTTTCTACATAGATCAAAGCATTATCACTCTCATCTATAAATACAAGTGGAATGTGAATATATTGATGGCCTTGCCACTTACTATCTCTAGATTTTGCCCTGCAAGAACCCCATGTGTTCTTGGTTTTTATTTTCATTTATAATGAAAGTAATAACTAAGCAGAACTCTTAGGCATCTTGCAGGAGAGAGTTTGATAAAGTACCAAATACAAAGTAGAATTCAAGTGGGAATGCCATTCCCATTTTAGGTATTCATTCTAAGAGCCTGATTGTATATCTTCTACATTAGTTTTGCAGTTAGATGTTCGAGTTCTTCCTTACACTTTCCAAAATCCCAAGGCTATTTGGGTTTGGGGAAGGAAGAATGAAAGGCAATTATTATGGCACAAAATAAGATGAAAGTCAAATACCATTGGTACTAGATGAGAAATAAATTTTCTGACCTTTATTATGCATATACAGACTGAGAACATAAAGATTAGGTCAAGATCAGGAGCTACTTTAAGGAAAAAGGAAAAAAAGTCTGGAATATAAATCCAATAAATAAATAAAATGTTGTATTCCATAGTATCAATGTACTTGGATCACAAAATCATGCTGCTGTATACGTTTTTTCTAGAATGTATCCTACATGTATCCTACTTCATTACGTCTCTACAGATATCATAACTATATATAGCTTAACTATACCTGTATATCAAGTGAAGGAATTTGTATTTGTAGGAAAAAAAAGAAGGGATGGAAGAAGGGAGAATCAAATCTTACAGAGTATGAATTTGGTAGAAAATGTTTGGTTGACTGTCTGACCAAATGGAAGGATATTTTATTCTGAACGAAAAACATTTTATATATTAAAAGGTTGAAAAAATAATTAAAGTAGTAAATCCCCTTTTTTCTTTGAAACACATTTATCTCCCATTTTTATTTAAACAGATCTGAATATTCAATTATTCTCAATGTTCAGCTTGTAGCTCAATTTATAATTCTTACTGGTATTAAAATTACCCAAGAGTCATATATTTCATAAAATAAAACTAAAGCTGCCCCAAGGGAGGCACAACACTGCATGCAATTGTGAGCAAAATTAAATCTATCATAAAAATACATTCTCATATAAAGTATAAATTGCAACCAAGTTTGGAAAATAAAAAAACTATTTTTAATATCTGTTTTATCAAGTTCAGGTAATGGGTATGATTCTTGTTTTGTGCAATGCTGTTACATACTTATCTATGCATTAATTTTGTACAGTTTTATTTTTATTTTTTAAAAGGAATCATATGTACTAGCTTTGTTGTATAGGCATTCATGAGCTACAGATTACTCACCTGTGACTTTAAAAAGATGCTACTGAATGTCTAAACAATGATAATATGATTAAAAAATGTGTTACAGACATATTCAAATATAAATATTGCTCTATTTATTGTCTTTGTATTTGAAGCACTAGAACAAATTAGTAAGAGTTTCTGCCTTCACAAATGGTTTGAACAAAATAGACCAGACATGTCCATTGTTTGAAGATTCCCAAAGAAGTATCAAACAGGTTTATGAGATCCAAAAGACATCATTGAATTTATTTATTATTTTATTGGACTTATATGCTGCCCCATCTCCGAAGACTCAGGGCGGCTCACAATTAAAACATACAGATACAATAAATAATTAAGAAAGAATTAAACAACTATAAAGCCCAATAAGACTGGATTAAAATACTTTAAAACTATCCCATACCCCCCGTGAGGTAGTCACAGCCCGGCTTGGTCAAATAGCCAGGTCTTCAAATCGCGGCGGAAGGTACGGAGGTCAGGGGCCAGATGGAGGTCTAGAGGCAGTTGATTCCATAGGTCAGGGACTGCCACAGAATAGGCTCACCACCGGGGGACCGCCAGCCGACATTAACTTGCTGACGGGACCCCGAGGAGCCCCTGCCTGTGTGCTCGTACAGGGCGGTTGGCACTTGATATCGGCAGGAGATGCTCCCTTAAATATTGTGGACCCATGTCGTGTAGGACTTTGAATGTTAAAGCCAAAACCTTGAATCTCACCCAAAGTGCAACCGGTAACCAATGCAGGTCGTGTAGGAGGGGAGTAATATGGGAGAATCGGGTAACTCCCATCACCACCTGCGCGGCCGCATTCTACACCAGCTGCAATCTCTGGATGGTATGCAAGGGCAGTCCTAAATAGAGGGCGTTGCAGTAGTCGAGTTGTGAAGTAACAAGGGCATGAGTGACTGTATGCAGGGCATCTCGGTCCAGAAACGGGCGAAGCTGGCGAACCAGCCGGATCTGGGCAAAGGTCCCCCTGGTGACGGCCCCTACCTGCTCCTCCAACTGGAGCCGCACGTCCAGGAGGACCCCCAGGTTCCGCGCCCTCTCCACAGGGAAAACACCACTCCCCCTATGGTCAACAATGGACATTCCTGACTGGACCGAGATGCCGAATTTGCTCACAATATATTAGTGGATGAGAATTAATCCATGAATTTGCCACCTGCTCTGAAAGCAGAAGAGAGCCAGTTGTGCCTAATGATTAAGGCACCAAAGTCTGTGAATTGTAATCTTGCCTGAGGCTCAAAGCAGCTGGGCGACTTGAGCCATTCACTATGTCAGCCCTAGGAAGCAGGCAATGGCAACCTACTTCTGAACTCTTGCTAAGAAAACTGCAGCCACCTGTTCAGGCAGTTTCCAGAAGTCAAAACTTGAAGGCCCTCATGCGCGCACCCACAAACATGCACGTGCGCGCATGCACGCACACACACACACACACACACACAGCAGGTGAAAACACAGCCTTCTGATTTTAGGATTGAAGCAAGATTTATTAGTCTAGATTTGTTGAAAGGCTAAGATTTGATTCTTGGATCTTGCTGGACTTCTTATAGACAAGGTTTAATGTTTCACCGTACTTTGGAAACTGATTCTTTACTTAGCTTTGGATCCTATTCTATTGATAATTAGTTATTTTCAGCTTGTATTTCAATCTGGATGCCAGCTTGGTGGTTCAATCATATTGCAGACAGGACATCCTGCCTGTGAGCAAACACTATAATTATTTTTCCTCAGTTGTCTTCCTCCTGGTTAAGAGAAGACTTGCCAACTTTCTAATTTTTCCTTTAGATTATAAGACTCGTAGTACTCTTGATAAATGTCAGAGAACATCACCTTGCCATTTCTCAGGTACTTAAGCTCTAAAGGATCAGTCTACAGAAAATTATTTCTTTAGAAAGGCATTTAGCAGCATTCACCAAGCAGCCACTTGCTGATTTTATTCCCTGCACTGCTTTGCCATTATGCCTAACTTATTTAAGCTGGTACCATATGTTCAATTTTCCTCTTTGGAATCAGGATACAGAAGATACCAAGAAAAATCAAGTCAACATTTTTTTTTACATTACCTAGCAACAAAGCAAGCAAGCTGCATCAGCAGCTACTTCAAAACATGTTTGGTGTCCAAGCAAAGGTGTTTATCTGACATCTTCTCTCTCTTAGCATATGCACATTCAACGCAACTACATGTTTCTTTTACAAGATGATATACTATGAATCTCCTGGGCTAGAATTATATTCAAAACACATTTATTTTTAGATGTTAATCTTGCAATATAGATTTCAGTGTAAATAAATAAGTATACACTCAAGAAAATTTTCCGATTGCGAACATATGACAAAATCTGATGATTTTAAAGATGTGTTCAAATGTCTATTTTTAGGAATTTGCAAACATATGCCTTAATATGGAAACAAAATGGAATACATTGATGAAGGAATATGCATGACAATTACTAGGGAAGAATACATTTATTCAATCATCCTTTATTTTCAACAAATTATTCCTATAATAAGTAGGATGGCATTATCTTATTATATAACTTTCTTGATTTCACTGAACTATAGCCTAGCACTTAGCTCCAGCTGCCTGTAATTATTGCAGGCTCGAATCCCACCAGGCTCAAGGTTGACTCAGCCTTCCATCCTCTCGGGGCAGGTAAAGTGAGGACCCGAGATTGTTGGGGGCAATAAGCTGACTTTGTAAAAAATGCCGCTTAGTAATAAGCAGGCATATACAATGGAATGAAGGCTGAGTGCATTGGGTTGTATCCCAAAAACTGTAAGCTGCCCTGAGTCTCCGGAGAAGGGCGGGATATAAATATGAATAAAATAAAATTAAAAAAAACCTATAGATTCCAATTTTTTTCCCAAAAGCTGATTATTTTGCTGCAAGATCCCAATTTCATAGTTATTAATCTATAAACTAAGGTAGAAGAAACTGCTCTGATACTGAAAAGAAAAGGAAATAATGATGGCAACATACTGACTTGAGCCCATAAATATAGGATTTCTGTAGTGGGATGAGTCAAATCTTTCATGCATCTCACATTGTATTTGATCTGGTAAATATTCACTATTTAAATATTTCTCAGACATAACAGTCTGACAAAGATGTCACTTTCAACATATCCTAAACTGAACCTATTGGAACAAAAAGCATAGTTTTTTATTCACTAAAAATTTGCTTTGCTGTGAAAGTAAAATGCATTTATTTCCAAATAAAGGTTTCTAAGTAGCCTTGACACTTGAAAACAGACACCATCAATGTCAATGTTTGAAGATTCTGCTCTCCCATTTCTCCCCACCCCCCAGGAAAGTTTATTTTGTGGTTTTGCATTGTTCAATAGATGAATTGTCACAATATTTTTTTTAATCAACATAAAAATAAAGAGACATCATTTGTTTGCATCAGGGGATTTATGATGTCTCAAGACCATCACTGAAATCTTAAAAGGACCATAGAACAAATGACATGACAGACCTCTGCTGATCAATGGACATCTAATCCCAATAAGAATTTGCAATACTTATAAATGGGCAGCTTGACCTGAATTAGAGCTCCTTCTGCATTTAAGAATAAAGGCTCTCAATTTGCAAATTTTATTTAGCAACAATTTGAAGCTACAACCTCACTGAAAAAGGTGACTTACAACTGTTCCTCACACTTATATATCTGCAACTTCCCCACAGTCACACGACCATAATTTGGGCAATTAATAACCAGCATTCTGCTCTCATTTGTGGTCATAAGTTGAAGATCACTTCTACTATGTCATAGTGATGACACCCATAACCAGTCTCAGGAACTCAAGACTGAATGATGTATTCTAGAAATTTAAGGGATATCATCAAACCCCTTTTGCAATCTCAGACTAAGGATGTAATCCTTCCATTTAAGTTTAGAGACAGCAATGAGTAGAAACAGAATGTATCTTTGGGCTCTGCCAAATGCCTGCTCTCACATGACCAGAGAGAGATAATGGGCAATATGCAGCAAGGGCTAAAATGACAATATATATTCATAATAGAAGCCTAACTAAATTCAAAGAGCAGTGACATTACAGCAAGGCAAATTCAGACCTCTGATACCTAGATTTTAGGAAAAGAGGCAATAACAGATGCTAACAGTTATCTTCAGTATTTAACATTCAAAGTGCAGTACAAATATTTAGATAGTGGTGAACAGTTGAAATAAATAGAAAATAGAGAATGTACATTGTATGTGTATATGTGTGTGTGTGCGTTAACTGAAGTTTTATTAGCAATTATTTTCTTCTTTGCTTATTGCACCTTTATTCTTGTGTGATTTCTGTTTAAATAAACTGTCAATAAAAAAGAAAATGGGTGTTTTTTTACTGATAAAGATCTAGTATGATCCTATCAGTAGCTTTCCAAATCCTGATATTGTTTTGTTGCAAGAGAGAACATAATCTATAGACATCTTCTTTGATGTCTATAGGCCAGGTCTCCTAAGAGTGCTGTGAGAAAAAACAGAACATCTAATGCACTTCATTATAATAATCATAATTTTATTTAGCTGCACTGAATAAGTGATATACAGGTAGTCCTCAACTTACAACCACAACTGAGCACAAAATTTATATTGCTAAGTGAGAAATTTGTTAAGTGAGTTTTGCCCCATTTTACAACTTTTCATTGCCACATTTGTTAACTGAATCACCACAGTTCTTAAATTAGTAACATGATTGTTAAGTGAATCTGGTTTCCCTATTTATTTTACTTGTCAGAAGGTCACAAAAGGTGATCAAGTGATCAAGGGACACTACAACTGACATAAATGTGAGTCAGTTGTCAAGCCTCCAACTGTGACATATGACCATGGAGAGACTGCAATGGTCATAAATGTGAAAAATGGCCATAAGTCACTTTTTTCTGTACTTTGAAAGGTCACCAAATGAACTGTTGTAAGTCAAGGACTACCTGTACAACCATTTTTTAAAGTGACCATTCAAAGTTACAATGCCATTGAAAAAAAGTGACTTTTGACAGGTTTTCATGCGTACAACCATTGCAGACAACCGGCATGTATCTATAACAATTCCTCTGTCCTAGGGTCATCATTTCCAGCTGACTTCCAAAAGCAAAGTCAACAACCACAAAATTCACTTAATAACTGCAGTGATTCATTTAACAACTGTGGTACAAAGGTTGTAAAATGGGGCCTAACTCAGTTAACAACTGTCTTGCTTAGCAATGGAAATGTTGGGGTCCATTGTGTTGTCAGTCAAGGACTATCTGTGCAGTACATAAATATAACAAATGTACATCATTAACGGTGGCCAATCATACAAGCATATAATGCATTGATCTATCAGTCTTACCTTTTACTTTTAGCTAGCAATCTCTTACCATAAATATTCCCCAAGCTGCCAGCATTCTTCTTTGCCATCTACTTGCTAGAAACAATCAGAGAAGCACATTGAAAAAAAAAAAACTAACCAACAAAAACCTTAAAGATACAGGCAAGTGATCAAGAATAAAGTCATTTCTACCCACAAAGAATTAATGAGGAGATGAGAGGCAATGAGGAGAGGGAGAGGGGAGACTGTCCGGCATGGTTAATTGATTTTTATCGAATGTATTAAATGATCAAAGGGACAAGGAAATTAATGGGCTAATGGGCTAGTACTTGGTTTGCGTAAGCTGTGGTCATTTATTTGAAGCTTAGAGTAAGTCAGACTCCATCAACATTAGCCTGAAGATACAGTATGTTTGATTTCATGTCATTAATTTTCAGTGACCACAGGTTACCTGTGCTACAGCTATTGTTTAATTTTGATTTTTGATGGTTAATTAAAAATAGCTTTATTGAAAATGTATGCTTGTAAATTTTAAAAGATGTCCCTTATTTTATTTCACAATGTAGAAGTGGGGAAAGCTGCTTTAAAGATTTTTTTAGGAGATTGTATAAATCTACAAAAAAAAAAGCAAATTCTGTTTTGTTGCTAAGAAAAATTCATGTTAATGTAGTGACCAAGATTTTAGCTCAGGAGTCCTCAAACTTTGCAACTTTAAGACTTGTGGAGTTCAACTCCCAGAATTCTCCAGCCAGCTATGCTGGAATTCTGGGAGTTGAAGTTCACAAGTCTTAAAGTTGCAAAGTTTGGAAACCTCTGTTCTAGCTCAACACTGGGCCTTATCATGCTCTTCACACCTGACCATTGTATTACTATAATTTGATATACAGGAAATTGCTGTTAAAAACCTGCTAGAAATTGCAATTGTCCAGATACAGTAGTCAAAATGCTTACTAAATTGTATGAGTACTGCAAAAATATATTAAAGCTGTATTGGTTAATGGCATTTATGAGTGTAGTTTGAGGTACTTGTTATTATGTATGAAGGGCCTATGTATCTAAAAGGCCACCTTTTCTAAATCAATTCTGTCTGCCTACATCAACAGGAGAACTTTCCAGTCCCTCTTATTGCAAGACATTCTCAATGGAGTACCCTTCCCTCCAAGGCGATGGAAACTGTGACTTTTGTGATTTTCCAAAGTAATTAAAATCCAAATGATGTATTATAATTGATCACACAATTAGCCAGATGTTTAAACTGGATATGGCATTTTTATCTTCTCATGGACCTGGTATGTTGTCTGATGTTGTTAGAGGTTGTAGAATGTAAGTTGTTCAAAAACTGCCTTTTGCAATTGACCAATAGTGATTTTGTTAATGCTGATGGTGTTCAAGTAATGCTGATCACATCAATCTCAGAAGTTTTGGAATGATATCCTGTGGTAGCCACTGAGTTTCCCTGGATGACACTAGAAGCTGGCAGCACACTGCAGCCTGGTGGAGGGGGCCTCTTTTGCTATCCCATGAGCTCATCCTCTATTCATCCTGTATCTGTTGGGTTGGAAAGTCCCTGATTTTCCAGGTATATAGGTGATCTCATTTACTAACATCACCACTAGTCTTATGGATTGGTTGGGAGGTTGCACCAATGTGGTTGAGGGGTTTCACCCATGTGGGATCTATTCTCCAATCCAAATGCTGTATCTATGCTACTCTTCCCTGCTTGTAAAAATGGTATAAAAAGAATAAACACTGCCCAGGCAGTCAGACATCTTTGGACACTGAAATGACTGGTTATTGAATCCCTACAATATCCAAGGCATCTTTTAGCATTTTTATTACCTTTGCTGTCTTTGGCCACAGTCATTCTACTTCTATTTGTAGGTCTTTGTATTTTGATATTTTCCTCCTTTCTTTTCTCTTCTGGTCCCCAATGGGTCTCCAATGTCCATTAGCCAGACATTTTTATCTTTCTTACTAACAATTGTTAAATCTAGGGTGTTATATGGCAGGTATTTCTCTGTTTGAATTCTAAAATCCCAGAGCACTTTACCTTTTTCATTTTCTATTTGTCAATACTCCCTAAAAATCTTTATGTGGAACTGGATTCCTGGTGAGTATTTGGACATACCCATGTGCCTTTAATTAATTACTTAATCAATTCTGGTCACCATACAAAGTTAAAAAACAACAGTACAACAAACAAATTCATAACAACAAAAAACATTAGAAACTTTTAAAAAAAGTTTTTTGTAAATCAAAAAATGATTTAATCAAAAAATAATTTACAGGAGAGCACAGTCAATTCTTGGTAACAAAACAGAAGTAGTTTGCCACAGTTTTTGTCCAGGTTTCTCTAATGTCCCAACTTAAATAATTCTCCAGGAAAAATAACATGAGTGGGGTGGGCCTTCCATTTTTCCCATGGTGAAAAATCAATTTTTATACTTAGACTTTAAGTTCTACAGGACAACCACTCAAGGTCACCTACTTAGGACAGTAGTTTACTTTTTTGTTTTTTGTTTATCAGAGGCAACTGACCCTTTGATTTAGCTTAGTACACTTTTGAAATTAAACAGAAAGAAATATATTTTCGTAAAATTATTTGTTTGCATATTGGAAGAATGTCAAACAATTACAGATACAAGAAACAACTAAGAAGTATGTAATGTCTTTGGAGTTGGTTGTGCTTTGATATTGTACCTTAGTTTTTTCTATGGAGTCAACCCCATTTCCATACAGTTTGACCTCTGTATTGATCATGAACCGCGTCAAAGTCAACCTCCTGTGCTAAAAGATTAATTACCATGAGCACAAATGTGCTATAGAATTCTCCGAGGGAAGTACAACACTGATTTAGTTTTAATAATTTATTAATATAACATTAAGATACAGTTTTATGATGATCAAAGATCAGAGACAAATATAAAATAATAACATTAAGACATCAACAATATAAAAAGATCCTAAAAAAGATCCAGACTTAAGAATTAACTGGCTACTGCCTAAAAAGAAAAAGATAAACTAATGCTCATTCTATGTTAGTTATGCAACTGCAGGAAAATGGAAATGGAAATGGAAATCAACATTCTGCTATGTTAACAAGCATGCATCAAATCACAGTTTATTCTTTATTCTTTGCTTCTGACAGTGACTATAGTTAGAATGGACTTTAAAAAAACTTTACTATGAAAATTCTTAGCAGCAGTGATCAATTTAATCATGATCAGACACAGAGCAGAAGGAACTGATACCCTTTTCCCCAACAACAACAACAAAAATTCAACAGCAACTTCTTAAGCAGGTGCATAAAGTAGGGCACACAGATATATTAGTTGTGTGTTTACAAAAGTTGCTTTGTGCCTGCAAGAGGGATGATGGAGAATTTTGCTTATATTACATTCTTAAGTAGCCTAAGCAAATCTACTTTCAGGATTATTCTGAGTCTCTGAACCCTGGATTCAATACTTTCCTGAAGTTTACAGAATAGTTCTTAGCTCAGAAGCTGCCGATGAGAGAAAGAGAGGGAGAGGGAGAGGGAGAGGGAGTGGGGGAGAGAGAGGAGGGAGAGAGAGAGAGAGAGAGAGAGGAAATTATGGTACCTATATGTATGCTTTCTTGTGGGTTGAGTTTTAAACTGATGGAGAATGCAGAAATTTGTAAATTGGTAGAGAACTGAGAAATTTGCCAAAAGGGACTTGAGAGAACATGCAGCAGTAGAATGGACAAAATGTAAATTATAATGCATCCTTATCTACAGGTTATGTGTCATTTAGCACTCACATTACAGTCCAATGACTACTGATAAAGGCAAAAAGCCTTTGGATTTCTGGAAAGTATTTACAGTTTTATAAAATGGAAAAAATACAGCAGGTGCTTTTACAAACTTGAACTTCATTTATAGTGATTTGTTTAGTAATGCTTAAGTTCCCACATTTTATGAAGGTTTCTGAACTCTTCTCCATCACTTCTTGCCCGGTTGCTCACTGATTTCAAACTATTCTTCTGGTTCTTTCTAAATGCTGCAATATATTTTTGAGGTATATAGTAAAGAACACTAAAAACAAATGCATAGTTGTGTGACACTCAGGAAAGGAAGTAATATATAGGTCATATAACCTAAAACTGGAAAATTAGATTTAGAAGGGTGGAAAGGCAACTGGATATGGTTTGTATGCAGAAGTATTCATTCTACTTGATATTTATTCAAATAGCAGTAAATGTAATTATGCTATTCCTTATGGTGGTTATTGTCCAAAAACATGCACATCTGCTACAATAAAGCAATCTGCCAGCTCTGGGGAAATATCACTTAGGAAAACATGTAATGCACAGAAAGCAATTTCCAGCAAAGTTGTTTGCTCAACTAAAACCAACATATTGGAGCTAAGAAAGTGTAGATGAGAAACCGAAGCAACAAGATCATGTGTATATTGGAACATGACCGTGTGTCATTTTAAAATGTATAGGAAACAGTTTTTTTAGTGCATAGATCTTTAAAATAGTGACACAAGTGGTAAGACAACATATATTTAAACTACATGCAGTCTTTGATGACAATTCATTTAGTGACCATTCAAAATTATAATGGCACTGAAAAAGTGACTTATTTTTCACACTTACAATCCATTGAAGCATTTTGTTCACATGAGCAAAATTCAGATGCTTGGGAACTGATTCATATTTATGACAGTTGCAGTGTCCCAGGATCATGTGATCACCTTTTGTGATCTGACAAGCAAAGTCAATGGGGAAGACAGTTTCACTTAACAACCGTACTAATTTAACAACTGCAGGGATTCACTTCACAACTGTGGTAAAAAAAGGGTGCAAAAATGGGACAAAATTTACTTAACAACTGTTTCACTTAGTAACAAAAATTTCAGATTAAGTTGTGGTTGTAAAGCTAGGACTACCTGTATTAAGTTATCATTTTTGGGTTAATGTTAGATATTACGATGTGCCATCACAGCTAAAATTGGAATGCTGATTTCCTTGTTGATCTTACTGCTACAAGACAGTAAACACAATTTTTGTTTGAAAAAAAGTTTTCGTTTACAGTAATAAGAATTGGGACTTGTAATTAAGATTTTAAAGGCTACTGGAGTTGGCTGGAGAGACCAGTCTAGAATTACACTGCCCAGATTGTTCTAAAGGAAATAACATCTAAATTGATGCTTAGATGTCAAGTGAAATTGAAAATGGAACATTGTTCTTCTGAGGCATGGGAATTATGAAGACATCTGTTACATTTTTGTTTTTCTGTAGAATAGGATGAAATTTGCAGGCTACTTAAGGATTTACTGAGTCAAACTTCATAGAAATGTAAGAGGTTTCAGACTGTACTCCTGCACGTTAATACATTTTAGTGCTTTGGGAGCAGAAGTTGTAATGATAAAAGTCTCTATGGTAAGCAGCATAGCATGCCAAATTTCAGGCAAATGTTGAAAAGGAAGGACAAATCATAAGGAATTATTATTTTTGTCCCTTTCTGAATTCAGCAAAGCTCTTTGGTAGATATATAGCAAAATTCAGATTGATAGTCCTTTGAAATTAGATTAGAATTCTTTTATGGGCCAAGTAGGATTAGACACACAAGGAATTTGTCTTGGTGCAAATGCTCTCAGTATACATAAAAGAAAAGATAGATTCATCAAGAGTCAAGAATCATAAGGTACAACACTTAATAATAGTCATAGGGTACAATAAGCAATCAAATAATACTAGGAAACAGTCAATATAAATCGTAAGGATACAAGCAACAAAGTTACAGTCATACAGTCACAAGTGGTAGGGAATGGGTGATAAGGAGTGATGAGAAGATTAATATTAATAGTAGTACAGACTTTGTTAACATTTAGACAGTGTTGAGGGAATTATTTGTTTAGCAGAGTGATGGCATTTGGTGGGAAACTGTCCTCATGTCTAGATGTTCTGGTGTGCAGTGCTCTATAGCATCGTTTTGAGGGAAGGAGTTGAAATAGTTTATGTCCTGGATGTGAGGGGTCTGTAAATATTTTCACAGCCCTCTTTTTGATTTGTACAGTATACAGGTCCTCAATTGAAGGCAGGTTGATAATAATTGTTTTTTTCTGCAGTCCTAATTACTCTCTGAAGTCTGTGTCTGTTGTGTTGGGTTGCAGAACCAAACCAGACAGTTATAGAGGTGCAGATGGTAGACTCAATAATTCCTCTGTAGAACTGTATCAGCAGCTCCTTGGGCAGTTTGAGCTTTCCGAGTTGGCACAGAAAGAACATTCTTTGTTGTGCTTTTGTTATGACATTTTTGATGCTAGGTGTCCATTTTAGGTCATGTGATATACTAGAACCTAGAAATTTTAAGGTCTCTACTGTTGATACTGTGTTGTCTGGTATTGTAAGAGGTGGTAGTATGGGAGGGTTTCTTCTAAAGTCTACCACCATTTCAATGGTTTTGAGTGTGTTCAGTTCCAGATTGTTCCGGTTATACCACAAGGCAAGTTGTACAACCTCATGTCTGTATGCGGATTTGTTGTTGTCTTGAATGAGACAAATCACTGTTGTGTCATCTGCAAACTTCAGTATTTTAACAGACGGATCATTTGAGATGCAGTCATTGGTATATAGGGAGAAGAGAAGTGGAAAAAGCACACAGCCTTTGGGGGGGGGGCTGTGCTAATTGTACAGGTATCAGATGTGATTCTGCCTAGCTTCACCTTCTGCTTTCTGTCTGTTAGGAAGAAAATGTCATTCTTGGTGTAATTGAAAATATAAGGAGGAAAACAATTAGTTGATTGTTTCTTTTGGGGATATGAATAGAGTTGTCTGAGCCCCAAAGCAAACCTCTTAGATGGTGTTCCATAATGGTGATAAATGGATGATCACTAAATTGCAGCAAAAAGTTAGAGCTTTCTCCATCTTTTTGCTGTCATGTAGTGGATGGCTGACTCAGGAATGCTTTAGATATAGATAGAAAGATGTTATCACAGGGATAAAGTCTGAGAGAGATTTATCTCAGTTGTTGCCAATAATTTGGCTCTGTTTACTGTCTTAATTTCAATGCTTTCCTGGCCAGTTCAGTGAGACAGCATGAATTTTACAGTGGGGCTTGCTCTATTAAGGAAAGAAGAAGAAAATCTTAAAATAACCAAATAAGAGCTTTGGAAGGGACCTTGGAGGTCTTCTAGTCCAACCTCCTGCTCAGGCAGGAAACCCAATACCATTTCAGACAAATGCCTGTTCAACCTTTTTTTAAAACTTCCAATGTTAGACACAACTTCCGGAGGCAAATCATTCCACTTATTAATTGTTGATCTAGATGATCTGGAATGATCTGGAAAAGATGTTTAAATGATTAAAATGCTTCCTCTGCAGCAGACCTTGAAGTTAGAACTAGTTTTATGCTATAATTCTACATTTAAGTCAATTACAAGCAGTTTAACTTTTGAAATGTTGTTTTTTGTTGCTTTATTTATGTGAGCCTTGTCAAGGCAACTCAGTATGCTATTTGAGTAATTGACTGGATTTGTTGAATTGTCATAGCCTATGACCAAAGAAGAGTAACAGTGAAATAACTGTTTGTGATTGATGATTTCACTAGCAAAGGTGAGGGCAGAAGTTTCATGTAGCTGTACCCTGAACGCTATGAATGATAAGTCTTGCTCTAGAAGAGCTGGTGGGGGTTATAGCAAGGTCAAAGCCAATTGCAAGTGGGAGTCTGGATAGAGTCCAAGACTGGTCTATCAGCCACAACTGGTCTATCACATAATTATATGTTTCTAGCTTACGCTGGGCAGAATTTGGTCTGGGAGCAGCTTTCACCCCATCTCTGTTTCAAAATTGTAAGACCCTTTACACTGACCTGGTTATTGTCAGCCATCCACTATAAAATGTCTGTTGCAAAATGCTTTGCTATTAATGAAGAAAACAAACTTTTACAATGATTATATTCCTATGATATCTTTGGTGCAGGTCACCAAAATCCATTTTTGTACATTTGTTAATTATGTCTTAGAAATCACAGGTTATATCTATTATTCTAAAGCTTATTCACAGGGAATGGGGAGGGGGTATCAAGATTAGTTTATTTTATCCTTGGATCATGGAATCTTCTGTCCTCTTTGACTATTGTTACATATTTGAGGGCTCCAACTTATTCTCCAAAGCACATGACAAGACAGGACAAAGAATCAGTGGATGGAAACTAATCACAGAGAGATCCAGTGTATAAATAAGGAGAAATTTCTGGTCAGTTAGAACAATTAATCAGTGGAACAGCCATCTGGAAGTTTTAAAGAAAAGATTGAACAGCCATTTTTTTGAAATAGTATAGGGCTCCTATCACTTCCAACTCTCTTATTCTGTAATTCTGTAACTAGCTCACAATTTTCGTAGTTGGCTAATATTTGTCATTTCTTATTTCAGTTATTTTTGGAAGATTCCTATATGGCTCTGTGAATTCAATTACCAATGCTGTCCTTCATTATTGGGCAGGAATATTCATACTAATTCTTTAGTAATGATTCAGGATTTCTCTTCCATTCTTTTTGCTCTTTAATTATTCTTTCTTTCCTTAGTGGAAACAGTGCAGAGATTTTAGATTCAGTGTTGTCTTTAATAATTATAGCCTCTTTGGTCTTAGTTTTGCCTCCCAATTATCAGATTAATTGGTCTCCCTTCCCCTTGACACCACTCAACCCTCTATCAAATATTGTATGTTAAGTGACTACTCATGCGCCTCACAAGATTTGTTTTCAGCTGCCTTTTTAGAAACACCTCACTTTTCTGGTGTTGGCAAAACCGTATCATCTATGTAGCATATTACTTTGGTTACATTTTATTATTCTTAATATCATCAAAGTCCCCCTTGAGTAGGTTTCCCCTGTTTATGATTTTATACTGAGGGCAAGTCTCCTTAACCACAAATGATTGCATTCTCAGTTTTTTATTTTTATTTTTCTATTGGCATCATCTATCACAGAAGTGAAGGATATGCTGTTTTCTGAATCCATTCATTCAGTTAAGAATTTGTGATAATTTTATTTCAATCATAATAAATAGTGATAATTCCTTGTCTTCCCTTCTATCCTGTTCATTTTAACATATTCCTGTCTTGAAGAAAAATGTTCAGCCATCCATGTTGGATTCTCTATCCTACCATCTAGATGCCTATTTTCTCACCATCCTTTGCCCTAATCTTCTATTTCTTTTCTTATCCACTATTCCCTGTCTGATGAATTATTTTACATAATTCAATAATCAGGTCCTTTTTAAGCATTAAATGTTTACATTTGTCATGCTACATGAAATATTGTATGTATGAAAACATTTTTATTTAAAGTTGGTTAAACTTCTTTTATGAATATATGTTGTTAATGTTGCCATTGCTGGATATAATTAAATCCCCAATCAGATATTGTTGGGGTTATATCTTTTTTCCAGAGTTGGGCAAAATTTATTCTTGCTGCTGTATGTATCTCTGGGATTATATCTATTAAGAACAATTGTGGTTTGATTTCAAATTTAACTTCCAAATTGCATTATATGATGTATATCTTTCCAGGACTTTTGAAGGTTTTTTTTTAACATGTCCACCAGATGCAATAAAATGTTCCTTCTGTATAATGGCATCTCACACATTTATTACTGAATGATCTATTTCAGAGATTATTGATGCAATTGTGTACCATCTATAAAATAGTTTCTATCTTTTTTCTTTTACATTGTAGCTTGAAATATATTTTATAGATTTAATCCATCATCCTTCCCATTGTTACACTGCCAGTGTTTGAATTTCATAATCATTTTATTGGTCAGTTTTGTATTTGTTTTGTCCCTATGGCATATCTAAGTAAAAGTTTCTACACACATTCTAACAATGGTATTGGTTATGTATAAGTGTTTCAAATTATATCTTTTTTCTTAATGTCCCCTCCATGCATTTTTAAGATCCAAATGTATCCTTCCAGTAATTTGTAAATACATATATGCATTTTGGGGTTTCATTGTGTGCTTTTTATTTTAATTGGTACTTTCCTTTTAATCAGTACTGTGTCTTGTTAAAGAGATGGGATGATGATAACAAAACTGAAGCTGATGAGATTCAGGCCTTATAATAATCACATTTTTATCTGAGTTATAAATGAAGTAATTTTAAATTCGATTTTCAGACTCTAGTATTGTATAATAAAAAGCATACCGTAAGATAAAAATACTAGATTTTTATACAAAGATATGTAATTATTGCACCACTAAGTCTTTATGTTATCACTACTGTATATCAAATGATATAGGTTTATTTTAACTGTGTGAGTTGGCAGATACAGGAAATAAAAAATCAGTATGTCCACTAGACATATGCTTAATTAATGTATGGTACTATTATTTGTAATTTCATAAATATCAACATCTACTATGTTCTATGGTGTCATTATATCATATATAATATTCTCTGTAATTATAGGTAAATATTGGCATTTTTTTTAAATGTTACAACAGGAATATTCACAGGATATACAGCTATGACAAAATCGAAATGACTTGAATGTTATCTTAAGTGGAATCTGAAGGAAGTATCAGAGATTAAGAAGGTGGACTTCATATCATAAAGGTGTAATGGAAACATCATTTTAAGATTGCAAGATTTATGACATTTGTATGTGAGAATCTGTCAGTTATTCTGGCTTGGGAGTGATTTAGAAGAAGGCTGAATAGCAATAGCAATAGCACTGAGACTTATATACTACTCACAGTGTTTTACAGCCCTCTCTAAGGAGTTTAGCCTGCAATATTGCATTCTAAGCACTGTACCACCATGGCTCTTAGGAATGTTAGAATGGGAATATAAATTTTTATTCTTTTTAAAATTTTGCTCAGTTAGACGGCAACTTCTAGGTGATCTTGGCTGATCTTGAAAAGCAGGATTGGTTTCTGTTAGTATGTTGATAGGATGGCCTGGTAATTTGAGGCTGTAGGTCAGACCAAGAAATAAAATTAATCCTAGAAAAAAAGGTAACTGGCTCCATATTATTAAGGAAACTATGTGCATATTTGCAAAATCACCATGAGTTGGGACCAGCTTTCCTTTGTCTATAACTTGGATATTCCAAAGGGATGCATTCTTGGAAAAATTAACTTGGAAGTATTATGTGGGCAACCAAACTGCTCCATGCATTTTTTATATATAAGGAAAAGTAACACATTGTTTCTAATTATTTTTTTGAGCAATGCTATGTGCTACATTTTGAATGATTAAATATTATGGATCTAAGATGAACACTTTGTCAATGCGCAGATTCTTTTAAGTGGCATTCAAGATGTTTTGTTATGGCACTCTTCTTAGATGCTACCTTAATAATTCTTAGGTCTTTGGTTAGGATGTGAATTATTAAACTAAATTATTAAGTCTGTAATCTAACTGTAGTACCCAGACATAATAATAGATCACAAAGTATCAAAGTCTGAAAATCGAAGCTGAAAGATTATGACTTGAACCGGCCATGTGTCTTAGTGGTTATCAGCACACTGAGTGACATATGAAAAATAGAAGATGGCAAGTGTCTTTTGTTCTAAAATTAGGGTGTTCAGTTGTGATAAATTCAGTTTTTCCAGATACTGAATAAGTCCTTTAGGCAATTTTATTTATTCCTAGGGCAGTAGTAGTGAACCTATGGCATGCACACCACATGTGGGCATGTGCACTGTCACCCCAGCTCAGCTCTGCCATGCATGTGCACATGCCTTCCGCTGGCCAGCTGGTCTTTGGGTCTTTGCCATGCATGCACAGGGGGCACATGAGGGAAGTGCATGTGCAGGGAATTGTGTGTATGCATGGGAGCACGCATGTTGCATTTTGGGTATGTACAAAGAGTGCACTTTGGGCACTCAATGCCAAAAAGGTTCGCCATCACTGTCCTAGGGTCACCTGGAATAGCAATATCAACAAACAAGGCTTTCTTCTTTTCAATAATTGTTATATCAGGCACGTTATGAACAAGATGCTTGTTAGTTTGGACCTTAAAGTCCTATAAGATTTTAACCTGCTCATTTCCCAAACTTTCTCAACTTGGTGGTTCCAGTAATTTTACTACATTTAAATCGAAACCTCTGGCAAAATTTCCAGTAAATAATTCTGGCAACTCAGTCATGATGTTGCTTGTAGTAAGTTTTTGAAATTTTGCTGTGGCCACTGATCAAATGATCAATTGTTCCATCATCTTTGATTTCAATTTTCTGAACTTATTTGATATATTTGGTAAACATGTTTCTTTTCTACTTGATTTTGTAATAAATCGTAACTTTCCAAAATTCCCAAGTATTTGTAGTCTTTTCCTGGTACTACTATTTTTTTAATCAAATTTTCATTACTAAGATGTATTCCATCATCTTCAAATATTTTGACTGCCTTCATGCCATTATAAGATTGTAATGCTGTCCAAACAGAAATATCATTCCTAAAAATATTCTATGAAACAGTTTTGCCAAACTTCAAGATAAATGTAGTAATTTTTTATGTACCTACATTATTGTTCTGTTTGAAATGTAGTATAAATCACTCTCCAAACAATATATAAATATATTTATAAATTGCCTCACTGGGCCATATAATATGTATTGTAGTTAGAAACTTTGAGCTATGAACACTAACAGTAAGTAAAATATAAATGTGTAATTGCAAAAAGCTATTACACAAATGCTATAAAAGTCTACTGTAACTAAATTTCAGCCAAGCCTCATGGATGTTGCTTTGGCTGTTTTCTTATCCCACATGTTGGTTTGATTGAGAGCTTCTGATTTGTGTGATCATTACATGATAGTGAATTATCTAAATGGAAGCATGTAAATTGTCACTCATTGATTGGCTGATAGCCATTACAGCCCATTCAGAAAGCAATAGATTTCTACAATCACTTTCTGCTTTTTTCCAGTAATAGTAGAGTGAATGTGCCAATTATCTACTCTGGTGATTCTAATGTTTTCATCCTGATTGGCTGTGCATTCTGAATTATCAGAGTTATTCCTCCCCACCTCCCTCCCTGCTACCTCAGCTTTTGTTCCCTGTAATAAAAGGTCTTTCTTAAGGCAAAGAAGAAATTTCTATATTTATTATTTATAAAAATGTGCAGGCCCCATTTTAAAAATGAATATTGCTTTATATTTAATATTTGTACTCTTTTTTCTTTTTTTCCTCTTATTTTTGACTTGATCTTTATTTATAAAGTAAGACTATTATTTATACTCTAACAAATAAAAAAGCATTAGTTATGTCAAATGAGTTATGAGACTTTTTTTAAAGGACTGGAATGGAGAAAAAGAATTAGGAAAAAGAAAAGCCAGCCCAATCTAAATATTTAAGTTTGAACACAGAAGCTCCTATATCAGATATGGGGAGCAAGAACAAGAAAAAGGCCTGGGAGATGAGTCCCAAGGTCTGTTATTCCAACAGCTCAAATCATATAGGTTAAAACTACTAGCTAACAGTTATCAACTCCACACAAAAAGTTCCTGGAAGTTTTTTTCTGGACCTGGTTGAATTTCAGGCTATGATATGGGACAGAAAGGGTGCATTGGTCACCCTTTTGTATGATCTCTGTGGGAGCAAGATAGGGAAGTGCATCCATTCTTGCTCTTCTTGACCTCTCAATAGCACCAATTTTGGGATCCTTTTGAAGTGGCTATTGGAGTTGTGGGGGACTAGGGGATGCAGTTTTATGCTGCTTCACCTCCTTCCTCTGTGGTCAGCCCCACCTGATAGAGAATGGGAGGTCTAGCCCATCGCCCCTGTTTTATAGCGTGCCACAGAGTTTAGTATTTTCTCTGCTCCCTTTTTTTACATGAAAAGGGAACGTACATAAAACTGCTGGGTGAGATCATCTATCACCATGGAATAAATACACAAATGATATCCAGTTGTATTTCATCATCCAAAGTGAACTAAGTGATGCTATGGACGTTCTTTTCAGATGCTTGGAGGCTGGGAGGGTGTCTGGATTTCAACTGGCAGGGTCTGGGTTTATGAAACACATTCCCCCTAAGTTGAGGTTGGTCCTCCATAATTCTAGTCTTCTGGAATAGGCTGAAAACCTGACTCTGCTAACCAACATGGGAATTGAAGGATGACATACAGCTGTGGGATGGTTGATGACTTAAAGGTGTTCCTTCTATGTTTTAATTTGCCTTTTAACTTGTTTTTTAATTTGTTTTTAACCCTGGTTTTAATTGTATTTTTATACTTTTATAGTTTTCATTTGTAAACCAAAACTATTTTTTTCAGTAAGATTGGTGGTATCTAAATTTGATTAGATAGATAGATAGATAGATAGATAGATAGATAGATAGATAGATAGATAGATAGATCAGATAGACAGATAGATAGATAGATAGATCAATCAAAATATGTCTTGGAATGTTCCTTCTCTTCACTACAACACACAATTGTTATAGTTTTCTTAGACATGACATGTAATAATGAAGTTTAATAGCTTTTTGTTGAATCCATGGGGAAAAATCTTAAGTTCTACTGTATGTTTTTAATCCTTTTACTCTTTTACTGGCATTAGTCATTTATATTTATTTTTCACTTGTAGTCATACTTACTAACATAATGCCTGTAACATAATGATCATAAAAGATTTCTTAGAAGGTAGACATGTCAGGAAATTTTACTGATTTGTCTTCTCCATTAGACAAACCATGTCTACCATGAGGTTCAAGCAAGGTTCAATCCCTATTAACCCACTACCCAGAATCTTCTGTTACTACTTGAAACTACATGTACATCAGTATTGCAGTGTTTTCTTACAAATAAGAATGTTTGGGTACAAGGGCTTACTTACTTCAGAGCAATTGAAGAGCAGGCTTGATGAGAACCAATTGAGTTAACCACTGGATTTTCTACCTTTCTGCCCCCTTATGGAAATAATGTTGATAAAATCAGAGATACCTACATTTTACAATTATTTTTCCAGTTCCGGTTTCTATTATGTACACATACACACACACACACACACACACACACATTCCTTTCAGGATCCCTGTAGATTCTAACTGAAGACCAAGCCTAGCAATCCTTCTAGAAAATGGAAAAGGGTGCATTCATGCTGCTTCATAAATGTTTGCCCTGTAAGGCAGAAAATATACAGTTTTTGGTGTTTTGGTGAAGGCTGATTCTACAGTTCAGCTCTGCTTTGACAGCATAAGCTCGAAAGCTTACATTCAGTGATTTTATATGAGCCTCCTGCCTGCGGTCTTGCACATTACTCAGGTGTGAAAAGTGACTCTAAGCTTTCCCATTCCTCTGAGGAAACTACTTTGCTTTCTGAAGTCTCAGCCCTGGCTAGTGCATCAGATTTATATCATCCAATAACCCTTGAAGCTAGAGTGACAAAATTGCTACCTTCCTTAAAAAATAAAACTACCCCCTCCATTTTGACGGGAAAGCAGTGGAGAGGAAGAATATAATGTTTAAAGTCCCACTAAAAGTCTCAAGTTTGAGATTATTCAAAGAGAATGCAGGATGACTTAAATAATGTATAGGCCAGTGGCCTCTCTTGGCATGATTTCAACCACATCATTTTCCTGAAACTCCAGAACAATATTTATTGATATTTTTGAGATGTGCAAAGGCTAGCAACTGTCTGTTTTCCTGTTAATTTGTTCCCTTGCTGAACTCCCTTTTCCAGCAGCCTAACTGAATGAACTAGACATATTCCATAGCAAAGGTGAAAATTCTGCTTTAGGGAAAGGCAGATTTGAAATGGTCAAATCTGAAATACTCTCAGAGAGAAATTAACCTATGATTTGTATGAGTGAACATCCTTTCCTGAAGCAGAAGACCAAGATAAAGAAAACAACTTAGTCACAATGGGGAGGGGAGGGGAATAGCCTATACAATAGTATGAAATTTATTTTGGGCTATTTTTTTTATTCTTCATTCATTCCACAAGAAATATATTTTAATGAAAAGCATTAAACAGCATTTATACATTCTGCTTCAGTAAACTCCCCAGAAAAACTACTTTTGCACATAGAAGCAGAATTTAATAGCTTGACTATGCAGAGAGGACTTGCCTTTTCTTTTCAAAGTTTATTTACCAAAATGCACACAAAAACTTCAAAGAAATCCAAATGCTAATATTGAATGATACTTCTCTTAACTTTCGCTTAATCTTTTTTGAAGATGGGATGGTTTCCACCAGGCAATTATGAAGAGGAGGATTAAGGAACAAGACTAAAATTTGAAACAGGTAGAAAGGCAGTCATATCTATTTACTTGAACGTATTTAGATCTTTAGGACCAGATTAACTGCATCTTGAGAATGGAAGATACTTATTTATTTATTTATTTTATTTTAATTACATTTATATGCCACCCTTCTCCGAAGACTCAGGGTGGCTTACAATTTTTGGGATACAACCCAGTGTGCTCAGCAATAGCCTTCATTCCATTGTATATGCCTGCTTATTACTAAGCAGCATTTTTACAAAGTCAGCTTATTGCCCCCAACAATCTTGGGTCCTCACTTTACCTACCCCGAGAGGATGGAAGGCTGAGTCAACCTTGAGCCTGGTGGGATTCGAGCCTACAGTAATTGTAGGCAGCTGGAACTTAAATGCAGGCATTTAAAAGCTTGAGCCACCAAGGCCCCTTTGATAGTGTAGCTGAGTAATTTCATAGTACCACTGGAAAATTCAGATGAATAGTCAGATGATTGGAAGAAGGCATTAACTCTGACTTCAAAAAAGGGGGAAAGCAGAAGTCATATATCTATAAGCCAATCAGGCTGACATTGATATTTTGGAAATGTCTGGAGTATAGAGATATATCAGTAAGTAACTTGCAAACAAGTGACTATTATCAGAATTTGACATGGATTTGCAATGAATATTTTTTTTCCATTCAAGCCTTATCTCATGGTTTTTTTTGTAATAAATTTTTAATATTTTTAAATTTTACAAATATCTCTTTCAGTGAACAACATGGTTCCAGGTTTACACTTCAACACAAGCATGACCTTAGTACATATTTATCTTTCACATTCAATTCCATATCATATCATTACTTCCATTTTCCAGCAAATTTTCTCCATTATCCTTATTTTCTTTACTCTTATTAAATCCATTTTCAATTTATATCTTATCTTCCTTTTTCTATAAATGTTCTCAAATCTTATTCTATAGTCTAATATTCTTATTTTTTAATTCTAAATTCATTATACCTTCCTTACTAGATTGTGGGAATACTGGTGATATGATATGTATATTGATTTCAGCCAAAATTTAACAAATTACCCCATGACATTCTGATTAGCAGGTTGGATGGCATTCAACTTATTGTACAGATAACTGGCTCAAAATTTGTTTCAAAGTGTGCTCATGAATGTTTCTCCATCAGTTTGCAGTGAATATTGAAAGGAGTGCCACAAGTTCAATTCTGGCCCTTGTACCCTTCAACATTGGTATAATGAATTGGATAAGATCTGAGTAACGCTGATCAAATTTGCAAAATGGCATAAAACTGGGTGGGATGCTGTTACCTTAGAATTCAGAATGGTTGTGCTAGGTTATTCAAATGGGATTAAAATACGAGGGTGAAATTTGACAATGATAAATAAAAATCATATGAACAGTTTATAATAGGAAATACCTTGTTTAGCAATTGCTTCCAAATCATGGGCAATAATGCTCAACTTTATTCAACATAGGTCCTACCTCAAAAGCTCTGTCTAGTTGTGACAATCATATTCCCAAAAGAAAAAGGGAACAAGTTTATAAAGGACCCACAGGTGAGTAAAGAATTAGAAATTAAATTCTAGGAATATACATTGACAAAGCTTAATAATTAACTAGAGAAGTGATCAGCTTCCTTTCTCTATGTTTAAGGAAAGATTGGGTCATTTCCTGTTGTGGATTATTTAATTAAGATTCTTGCACTGATCCTATATTTCCTTTCAATGGTAGGATTCTATGAAATTGGTTAAATCCCACCATATTGAAATGAATAAACTCACTGTAAATCATTTGCTCTTAACTGCTTTTTTTCTCTATCTACAATTGTATTTTTTAAAAATTCATATTTATATGCCGCCCTTCTCCGGAGATTCAGGGTGGCTTACAATTTTTGGAGCGCAACCCAATGAGCTCAGCAATAGCCTTCATTCCATTGTATATGTGCATTTATGAACAATTGTTTAATGCAAAAAAGTTTAAAGTTTGACCTCCTATGAATTGAGTCTCTTATATAAAAAATTTGTAAAATAACTAACATGCAAAAATTGTGTCATGTATCTGTCTGTCTTTCTCGTTTCTATCTATCTATCTATCTATCTATCTATCTATCTATCTATCATCTATCATTTAAGCTTCTTGATAAAAGTAAACCTTCTTTGTAATTTTGGATTAAACTCATTATTATTCTCCATTTTTAATGGAGTTATGATATAAAATTTCTTATAGAACTATGGTAGTAATGTAGTTAAAAGTTTAAACTTCAATGAGCCATACCTGTAATATAACTAACCTCCTTTAAGGTTATGTTTCAGAAATATTACAAAGCAGTGTGCATTTGACTAGGAGAATCTTGATCTATTTCAGTAGCACTGATATGAACAAAATGTTCTAAGGAAACTATTAAAATAGTTCTTTATGCATCACTTTTCAGTTACTGATATTGATACAATCGTACATGCATTTCATCAAGATGAAAAACAATCATTTCCTATCTCTTGAATTTTCATTTTATCTAGTTTATAAACATTAGATGATAGGTAGTGAAATGGAATAACATATTTGTTGAAATCTATTGAATATTTGAGAGACAATTATCTCCATTTATGTGTTAGACTTAATTAATAATTTGGTTCCACACTCTGCATGGATGTATGCCTTATAAACTATAACCTGGTCATGCAAACTGGAATGTACAATTAAATGCACTGTCCATGTTTTATGAGAAATGAAGCATATCTTATCAAATAAAAATAGCAACTTACACATCATACATGGAAAATTTAATGTTTTATAAAATTAAGGGCTAGTAAAGACTGGAGTCATAAACTCATTTTGAAAGCTATAAAGACTACATATTTCTTTTCTTATATAGAATTGCAATTAAAATAGTAAGACTAAAGTCAATCATAAGTTCCATTCCTTCATAAAAATCTGTTTTTATTCATATCCCATAAGACCTTCTATGATGTTTTGAGGCCATTAAAGTAATAATAATATATAGTAATAATCAACTGTATAGTAATAATCAACATATATTTTAATGTATCATTTTTATTTGTTGATTTATTTGTGATCATCAGTTATGATAAAAAAAATGATAAATTGGACTATGGTGTAAAAATGTTAAAAAAAAGATTAAGTTAGTGAAACCAGGTATTGTTTATTTATTAGATTTATCATAGGTTTATTCATTTATAAAAAATATTTTTTTAAATAAATAACTCAAGGCAGCAGATATACATAACACTCATTCTTCATCCTATTTTTCCCATAAAAATAATCCTGTGAGATGGGTTCAGTTGAGAGAGAGTGACTGACCCAAAGTCACCCAGCCAGCTGGAATGTGAATGTAAGTGTAAGGTATAAATATTGGGTTTTTAGTAAGGAATGGCTGATCATTAGTCTACAAGTTATAACTAGGAATATAGTATTTTCCCTAATATTAAAAGCAGATTGCCATGAATTTGAGAAGCATGAGTTATATGGAGGGGACTTGAATATGGCTGTTGCTTCTCAAAACAGAGCCACATTCACATTCACATTCACACACAAACGAATCTTTCCCACCAAGTTGAAAGAACAGATTAGCTCACTCTCTTGAGTATTTAATCTAGCTTTCCCCAAATAGGATGATCAAGACTGTTTCATCCATCTAGGTATAATAGATATTATAATTACAATTCCAACCATTGTCACCATAAACTACCAGAGGATATCATATGTAGGATAATTTGAAACACATTTAGGGAACATAGATGTTCAACTGGAGTATAATGCATAGAGTCATTTCTTTCACTCTGTAAGGTAGATGTACTATTCCTATAAGCCAGCTGTTTAATTCATTCAGATCAAAAAACCAGAGAGATTGCTGCCTCCATTTGTTTCAGCATATTCATCTCATTTTGTGCTTTGCTCATTGCTTTCCATGGCAAGCAAATTCATCCTCTCCTATCAAGTTCTAGCTCCTGATACAGTGGCACACTTTGATAAAATAATGTCATTGAAGAGAGGATGAAGCTGTAATTACAATCAGAGTTCAAACTCACAGGAGATGGCAGAAATTAAATGTGCTAAATCTGTGACATTTTGATTATCAGAAATGTTCCCCAAATCTTGTAGATGACTATATTTAAATGTGTAGCTAAGTGGCTTTTTATAAATCAAGTCATAATTGTTCAGCGTCCTGCTGCAGAAGCCACTGTCAATTTCCCCCTCCTTGTGAAATTCTACATTTTGATTAAGAATGCACAGAGGTATGAATAATAATCACCTCCCCCCATTAGCCCCTTTCCTCACCCATAAATGAATATTTTCACTGGAATCAAGTTGGATATATATAATAGAACATATTGAATGGTTGTTGCAACAGTCTCAGTTGTAAAGCATTGGGAGAATAAACCTTGACTCCTTTATAATGAACATCCTCCAATTACAATTATTGGGCACAATCCAAAATCCAACTATGCAAATTCTCAAGCAATCCCTTTAGTAAACTCCACAACAAAACAAGTGTGGATTTGATAGAGAAGAATGCTAATTCATGAGACAAATAAACACATGCAAAATACTTCAATTTTGCTGTTTGTATTTGTTTTAAAATTATATCCAGAAATTACCTGGAAATGAAAAAGTTGCATGGGGTTGGGTAGAAACTACATAAGTGCATATCTGAAGGTCCTTGGTGTTCTCTGAGCTTGATGGTTTTCTTGCAGACATTTCTTTACCAAACATCATTAGCACAGATGGTGTATAATAAACTAGTTTGGTCACAAAATGTCTGCAAGATAACCACCAAGCTCAGAGAGCACCAAGGATCCCTCAGTTCAATCCTGAGCTCCAAATGTAATCTTTTATCAGCATGTGCACATCTGTTGTGCTAGTTCCACTGAAATAGCATAAAGAATAGTGAGAAAGAAAAGAGAAGGGAAGAAAAAAGGAAGAAGAAATGTGTGAAAGGAGAAGAAAAGGAACCATAGATACATATCAAACTATTGTACCTTTTCAGAACTGTCTACTCTGCAAGCCATCCTTGTTTTCACCATACAGAAGTTTAACTTTCAGTTTTTTAGGAGCTGATCGTTATGTATGCAGGTTTAAAGTCATTGGTTTAGTTTGAACTGTTCTTGTAATAGTAAGAAATGATTGGTTTAAAAAGTGCAGGAAAACCCTGCACTCTGATTGGCTGGCAACTGCGGCTGCTGGCTATAAGTAGAAGCTGCAGCCCAGCCAAAGTGGGTTCGTTCTGAGCTGTAGTCACTAATAAACAAAGAGCTTGAAGCACTCCGCGTCTGTCTCTTCATGCAAACTTAACACTGGCGACGAGGATGGGATCTCCCTGAAGAAGAAGGCAACGCAGAACAGAAGGAGAGCAAGATGGCTGCGCTGAACACCCCCCCAGCCCCGTTCGATCCAACGGCAGAAGACTGGGAGACGTATGCAGATCGTTTCCAAATGTATCTGGAAGGAAATGATCTTGCTGACATTTCCGAGAAGCGGAAGAGGGTGGTCTTTCTCACGCACAGCGGTCCAGCAGTTTTCAAGATGGCGAAGGCATTGGCAGGAGCTGCAGACGTGAAGGTAATGAAATGGCCTGACTTAGAAAAGTTGTTAAGAGCCCATTACGCCCCACAAGTATCATGCCTCATTAAGAGACACGAGTTTTACCGTTGGGATCAAGGGGAAAGCGAAAACGTAAACAACTTCGTGGCAAGTTTAAGAGATATTGGGGGTGCATGTGCATTTAACAATTTAGAAGATGCCATGCACAATCGATTTGTTCTGGGCCTTAAAGACAAGATGCTTCAGAGCAAGTTATTACTAAAACCTAAGATCGCACTGAAGGAAGCAATATAAGAGGCCTCTTCAGCAGAAGCTACCAAGTCCTCAGCAGTGGCCATGAAGAAAATCAACAAGGCCACAAGCCATCCTGATGTGGAAAAGTCCACAACAACTTATTGTGAGCAAATAGATTCTGAGTCAGACTGTAGTGAGGTGGAGGAAGGAATTTATAGACTCAGAATGGAGTGGAAAAAGAAAGACCTGGGAAGAAAGAGGCAAGATTTCTACTGCAGAGGTTGTGGGGGAAGCCACTCCCGCACTGAATGCAAGTTCCTAGATACCATCTGCCTCCGTTGTGAAAAAAGAGGACACCTAGCAAGAGTCTGCAAATCATTCAGAACTCCACCCAACAGAAGGAAGTTTCCTGACAAAGAATTCAAGCCCAACAACCTCAGTGAGAAAATGGGGCAGCACAGAAGCAAAGGGGAAGAATGAAACTCATCAGACAGTAACTATTGGTCATTCTTTTTCTATCAATAACAGAAAAGTGCATGTCAAGGTACTAATTGAAGGAAGGCCATGCCAAATGGAAGTGGACTCAGGCTCATATTTATCTATGGTGTCATGGGACACTATTCACAGACTACTCCCAAACATTCAGAAGAAGCATTTCAAGAAGCAAGCACTGACTCTTAAAGACTACCAAGGGAACAAGATTCCAGTAGTTGGAACAAGAGAATTCAGCATGAAGTTCAAAGGCCACACCAAAAGCTTGCCCCTGACCATTGTGGACAAGGATCGCCCAAGCTTGCTAGGACTTGAGTGGTTCAATCCACTAGGCATTGAGGTGACTGGCATCAATCACATGAGCAACACTGAATGGGAGGAGGCCTTGAAGTCTGAGTTTCCAGAAGTCTTCAGCGACGGATTGGGTAAGTATATGGGGACCCCTATCACTTTCAATCTAGATCCCAAGGTGCCACCAATTCGCTTAAAGCCCAGAAGAGTCCCATTTGCCTTAAAGGAAAAAAATGATGCATAATTAGATAAACTAATAGCTCAAGGAGTTTTAGAGTCCACTGACCACTCCAGGTGGGAGACACCCATAGTCACACCAGTCAAGACTGATGGGTCAGTGAGAATCTGTGGAGACTATAAGGGGACACTGAACCATGCGCTTCAACAGAGCTCATATCCAGTTCCAGTGGTGCATCATTTACTACATTCACTTGGCAGGGGTACAGTCTTTGCCAAATTGGATCTGGCCCAGGCATATCAACAATTAACAGTTGATGATGCCACTGCAGAGGCCCAAACCATTGTGACTCATAGAGGTGCTTTCAAATGTAAAAGGTTACAGTTTGGAGTGAGTGTGGCACCAGGCATCTTCCAAAGCCTTATGAAAAGGATGCTCCAAGGACTGCCAGGGGTAGTGCCTTACTTTGATGATGTGTTAATCTCTGCTGAAAATGACACTCAATTACAAGAGAGACTCAGAGAAGTCCTTACCAGATTCAAGAAAGCGGGGTTAAAAGTCAAGGAAGAAAAATGCACTCTTAGAACTGACAAGGTTGAGTTTTTGGGCTATATGACTGACAAGCATGGTATCCACCCCACAGATGCCAAGGTCCAGGCAATCAAAGAAGCCCCTAGACCAAAATGTAAAACAGATTTGCAAGCCTTCCTTGGACTCATTAACTTTTATCACATGTTCCTACCTCAGAAGGCAACCATTGCAGAACCACTGCACAGATTATTAGACAAAAAGTCTGCGTGGGTCTGGGGCACAAAAGAACAATCTGCATTTAACAATATTAAAAGATTAATCACGTCTGATGCTGTACTGATACAGTTCTCTGAGAATTTGCCTGTTGTACTGACTTGTGATACATCCCCTTTTGGAGTGGGTGGGGGTTTGAGCCACAGGCTTCCCAGCGGGAGGGAAGCTCCATTTACATTTTACTCTCGCACCTTGACTAAAGCAGAGAGGAACTACAGCCAACTGGACAAGGAAGCCTTGACAATTGTTGCAGCTGTCAAGAAATTCCATGAGTATTTATATGGGAGAACATTTACCATTGTCACAGATCACAAACCTCTGTTAGGCATTGTGGCAGGAGACAAACCTACGCCCACTATCCTGTCACCAAGAATGCTGAGGTGGACTGAATTTCTTGCTGCTTATTCATACAAACTCATCCACAGGCCTGGCAAAGACATTGGGCATGCAGATGCTTTGAGTCGCTGCCCACTTCCTTCTCACACTGAGGACCTTGCTCCTGAGACTTACACCTTTTCCTAGAAACTGTTGCCAAGCTTCCAGTACAGCTGCTGAAATTGCCAGAGAGACTGCCAAAGACACTTTATTGGCTCCTGTTATAGGCTGATTAAGAAAGGTTGGCCTCTTCAAGATCTACCTCAACTTGCCCAACCTTTTAAATCCAGGCAAACTGAATTATCTGTATTAAGAGGATGTATTTTGTGGGGTAACAGGGTGGTTATTCCTGCAAAACTGCAAAAAGAGGTTTTGGAAATGTTACATGAGGGTCATCCAGGTATTGTCAGAATGAAGGGATTGGCCAGGAGTTATGTATGGTGGCCAGGTATTGACAAAATGGTTGAAAACTGGGTTGCATCTTGTCCCAACTGTCAGGTAGTCAGGCCTGCCCCACCTAGGGGCCCATGGTCCAGGATTCACATTGATTTTGCTGGCCCTACCAGAGGGCACACTTTCCTTATTATAGTAGATGCATATTCCAAATGGCTAGAGGTCATCCCTATGGCATCCACCACAACTGATGCTGTCATCAAACAGCTTAAAAGCTTTTGTAACTCACGGGTTACCTGATGTACTCGTTTCTGACAATGGTCCTCAATTTACATCCAACCTTTTTGAATCATATGTAGCACAGCAGGGTATCAGACATGCCCTGACTGCCCCTGGGCATCCTTCGGCTAATGGCCGGGCTGAACGCATGGTACGTTTTACCAAGGAAAAACTTCAGCAATTGGGTCCTGGGGACATCACTGAGAAAGTTGAAAAACTTCTCAGTGTCCAGCATATCACTCCTAACCCATCAACTAACTTATCCCCAGCAGAGTTGTTGATTGGTAGGAAACTCAGGTCTCTCCTTGACCGCCTTCATCCCACTTACGCACCCAACGCACCACTCGATTCCACTAGCAAAGTTCGCACGTTCACTGTGGGTGATTCTGTTTACGCTAAGAACCTTATGGGTGAATCTTTATGGATTCCTGCTGAGATAACCCAAATCACAGGCCCTCGATCTTAAAGGGTACAAACAGAGGATGGTGTCCTCTGGAGCAGGCACATTGATCAGCTTAGATCCAGATTACATCAGGAACATCGCAATTGTTCCTCTCTAGTTCCCATACCTAATACCTCTTCTAGGGGAAGGGAGGATCATGAGTGTAATGAACAAGCAAGAATCAACACCATGTGTAATGAGCTAACACGACAGGAACCATCCCAAAACCTGTCACAATACCCACAACCATTTTCACAAATGGAAGATTGCACATCATTACCTGATTTAGGTGCTGACATTGGGTTGGAGATGGATTGGGAGGAGAGACCAGGTTGTAGTAACCAAACAGGTTCTACCATTACTACAAGTCCTAGTAAGGAAATGTCAGCAGACACATTTCCTCCCTCACAAGGTGAGAACCTTAAAACATCTGAACCACGTAGGTCTCAACATACATGTAAAAGCCCCACCTATTTAAAAGAATACATTAGATAGGCTGGGGTTTGAGTATGGACTGAACCTAGTGGTGAGGGGTGTTATGTATGCAGGTTTAAAGTCATTGGTTTAGTGTGAACTGTTCTTGTAAAATGTAAGAAATGATTGGTTTAAAAAGTGCGGGAAAACCCTGCACTCTGATTGGCTGGCAACTGCAGCTGCTGGCTATAAGTAGCAGCCGCAGCCCAGCCAAAGTGGGTTTGTTCTGAGCTGTAGTCACTAATAAACAAAGAGCTTGAAGCACTCCGCGTCTGTCTCTTCATGCAAACTTAACCCTGATCACTTTAATCCAACCACAAGTTTATCAATTTTGTCTTCCTTTTGGACACATTCATTTTTCTTTCTCTGTTTCTTATTGCAATTCTGTCCTCATTTATTCTTTATATGGCAGCAAATGTGTATTAATGTATTTCTTCCTTACTGATGAATATTTTATATTAAATCCACATCAATTCAGCATACAATCATTCATTATCCCAGTTTAGCCCTACAGTTTTGGTTAGTTTGCTCTGCATTTTCCAATCTTGGGAATAAAAACAGGGCAAATAAGCTTCTAGGAAAGGGGGGAGCCAAACCTGTTACTCATCAGATAAGTATAGAGCTTCTAAAAATGTCATAACAGCAGATGGGCTTATAAATCTTTTGATATGTTCTTCATGAGGAGGCAGAATAACAATATTAAAAAGTATATGGCATTTGTGTTCATTGCTAATGAATTTTGGATGTGATTCAAGTCCATGTTAAAATTATAATACATAAATTGTTTCCAATTTAAACTAAATTTAATATCAGACAATTTTTTAAAACTTTGATTTGATGCACACAGTAACAGCTTTGTCCGCCATTCTTCTAAAGAAGAAGATATATGTAAAATGTCCTGTCAGCTACTATTATGTACAGAACCAACTCCATACACTTTGCATGAATATCAGACTCTTTAATGCTTGGCAGAAGAAATGATTGGAAGAAAAGGAAAATCAATAATTATTTATTATTCTACAGAATATTTTCCAGAATTGTTGAGCTTTATAACATTACATCCAAGTATTTTTTTTAAAAAAGAACAACATCATTATTTCATTTCCAACAATTTTTAAAATATGAATTATTTATTCTGGCAATTAACAAGTAGCATACCAAACAGGTAAGCAAACAAATCATCTTGCACCAGTTTTCTCTCAATGTAATATTTGCAGTACATTTGATAGTTTTTTTCATCTGGGTTCCCACTATAGAGTATCAATTTTCTTGTTTAAATTTATTTAATCTTACATACTTTGACTTGCCCTTTTTCTGAATCATGTCTGAATAACAATAAACCATATATTCTGAATTTTCAAATTCAGTTAACTCTCTTGTTTTTGTAATTCTTCCTGATTTAATGAAGCATTTTTACCCTACCAAAGAGAAAGATGCAAAGAATTTTATCTTTGTTTTATTAAAGATGAAATCTTGATATCTTCATGAAATATTATCCATTTTACCTTCATGAAATAAATATTTAGTACTGAAAAAAGGGGAGATAAAACTAAACTTATTCTTTTGCATTTTGTATGATATCTATAATTGAATAATTTCCTCTGTTTGTGTCAAACCAAAGACTACTTCTGGGAGTCTTCATCCTTCAACACAATTCATCTTGCCAATCCATAATCCAAGAGAAACTATTAGCTTGATAATATAATTTGAGATTTAATGTAGACATTTCATTTCATTTTTCATATCTTGCAAGATCAGTCTTCTGTTTCACCAAATAAATTTCCTTCTTTCTATGATCTTTTATTTCTGGTAGCTCTTAATGGACTTCTGTTGATTAGGATTGATATGATGAGGTTTTAGAATGTGTCTATTTTTTGTCTATTCATAAGACATGAGATATGGGAAGAAGAGATTTTTTAAAATTACATATCAGAGAAAATGATAAGTTACTAAAGTTGTTTGTAGTTATCTGCAGAAAGCAGGGAGTCATTTCTTTATATGGGTTTTTTGTATCATTTTTATTATTTTCCTTTTCCTTTTTTTATATTCTTCTTAGTTTTATTCCTTTTTATTCTTGTATTTCTCAACTTTAGTAAAAATTATTATAAAAACACAACCACAAATGTTCCCGCTTTTTTTGTTTGCTGGATCACTCCCTCTGGTTGTGAGCTCTCAGAGGTTGTTACATGTGCCTCTTAGGGGCCACCTGAACTCCCATAACAGAGTCCATGCCATTGTGAACTGTCCATACCACTGTTCTGAACCAATTATAGCTTCCAAACATTCTTTAAGGGCAGCCCCATGAAAATACAATGTAGTACACGTAGTCCTCAGCCAATGACCACAACTGAGCCCAAAATTTTGGTTGCTTAGCAAAACAGTTGTTAAATGAGTTTTGTCCCAGTTTATGATCTTCTTTACCACAGTTGTTAAGTGAATCACAGCAGTTGTTAAGGTAGTACCACGGTTGTTAAGTGAATCTGGCTTCCTCATTGACTTTGTATCAGATGGTCACAAAAGATAATCACATGACATTGGGGGACACTGCAACCATCAGAAATATGAGCAGTTGCTAAATGTCTGAATTTTGATCATGTGACCATGGGGATGTGGCAAAGATTGTAAGTCTGAAAAATGTTCATAAGTAACTTTTTTCAGTGCCATTATAATTTTGAATGGTCATTACATAAAAGGCTGTGAGCCAAGGACAATATGTAATCAGGATGGGGGATGACCAGGCATGAATGATTGAGCATAGAGCTGTAGAATGCACATAAGAACACAACTAATGGCCAAATTTAAGGCAGGACTTAACACATGGAAAATGATTTCTTAGACCAGTTTACAAACTTGAGTCAAGCAGCCTAATGTGACAAAGCCTTGTATTTCTTGGTAACCCCTGTGGAATGGAATTCTTAAGCATCATGAGCTCCCCAACTTCCAATCTGAGCATCTTGTGTTTTGGAGTAGCCCAACAGAAGAGCTGTCAGCCAAGTCTCCAAGCCAGATCAATCATTTCATCCAGGATTAAATAATGCATATTAGATATTTAACCAGCATCTGACATGGCACTGAAAAAAAGCAGGACTTTGAGGTTGGAATAGTTGCTATATTTGTTCCACTATACTACTGCTATAATATTATCTCTGCATGAAAGTTTAAAAAGGCTCACTAGAAGTAATTGGAGTGCTTTAGTCTAATTAGATGGTTTTCTTCATGGTTTTCATGTCATATTTTAATATCTTGTCAATTGTGGAAGAACATGATTTAATTAAGATTAAATACTTTTTAGTGAAAGTATGATACATACATTCATTTTTCCCATTTTAATCAATAGAAATTTAAAATGTTAAAATAGATTATGTTATTTATGCTGTTTTAAACATTTGTCACTTTTGACAAATAAAGGTCCTTAAGCCTCACACATATGCTCCATCTTGCAACAACAGCTAACTATAGTAGAATATATGATGAGCTACAAAGATTAGAAGATGATTATTATTTATTTATTTATTTATTTATTTATTTATTTATTTATTAATTACACTTATATGGTGCCCTATCTCCTGAAGGACTCAGGCGGCTTACAAAATAAAATAATCCAGATACAAATATACAAATATTTAAAAAAATATTAAACCAAAGGTCTCATAAATATACCAATTAAAACTATGCTAAAAAGCCCTTCCCCCCCATCAGTCTGGGTAGGCCAGTTGGAACAGCCAGGTTTTTAGGTCATATGATTAGTCATATGAATAATTAAATAAATTATTTTTAACTATTAGGAGTCTGTTGAATTTTCCATGTATAGTTGTGATTTCTCATTCTAAACTTTAGAAAACTAGATTCTCAGAAAAATTCTTGTATTTTATCACTAGTAAAATAGTACCCCCTTGCCACTGCCTCCCTGTCCCCAGAAATTATAATTTCATATTTTCAAAAATTTCCTACTCTTTCTCTTTTTTATTATTCTGTGGAATTCCATAGTGGTCCTTTCCTAAACTAAAGATTTTTATGGTTCTATTGACATTCTCCTTTTTCTGCAGTTCCAAATGCATCTACTCCAAATGCACAGCAGCTTATTTTATTTTATTATTTTTCTGCCTAGGCAAGGTATTTTATTCTTCCAATTTATCCTAGGTATAGGATTTATGCCATCCCACATTCAGTTCTTAGTATATTGGAGCATTTGGAGAACCCTCTGGAAAAGAGGTCAGGAACTGAAAGGACAACAAGAGTATTGGAGCCCTTGTTTCTAAAATGGGAAGTACTTGTCGTTCTAACCAGGAGTGGGATTCAAATGTCTTAACAACTGGTTCTGTGGGCGTGGCCTAATTTGTGGGTGTGGTTTACTGGTCATGTGACTGGTTGGGCATGGCTTGCTGGTCACATAATTGGGTAGGTCAAAAGATAGAAATTAACTTTAACAATGCTCTTGGTGCAGGGTTGGACTAGATGACCTCTGAGGTCCCTTCCAGCCCTGGATTTCTGTGCTGTTTCAAAGCAACCTCTGAAGCTGCATCTAGTGCCAGAGTTCGTGGTCCTTCCTTCCTCTCCTTTTTCTTTCCTTCCCTCCCTCCCTCCCTTTATCTATCTGTCCATCCATATCTCATTCACATTCCTTTCCCTTCCCTCTTTCTCCCTTCCCTCCTTTCTTTCTTTCTCCCATCCCTCCCTCTTTCTTTCTTCTTTTGAGAGAGAAAGAAAGAAAGAAAGAAAGAAAGAAAGAAAGAAAGAAAGAAAGAAAGAAAGAAAGGAAGGAAGGAAGGAAGGAAGGAAGGAAGGAAGGAAGGAAGGAAGCATCTCTATGGTATTCATGGTATATTTTCAGCTGGAACCTCTTTCTACTTAAACCAGGGGTCCCCAAACTTGGCAACTTTAAGACTTGTGGACTTCAACTCCCAGAATTCTCCAGTCAGCCTGACAGGAGAATTCTGGAAGTTGAAGTCCACAAGTCTTAAAGTTGCCAAGTTTGAAGACCTCTGACTTAAACCTTAGTACAACACCCAGATATTTAAAGCCATTAAACATCTTGGATTAATCTTGAAACTTTTTGCATTCTTGTATTTATACAGAAAGAATTTTATTTTAACACATATGGCTTCAATTCCAAAGCTACTTTTTATTAAACCTTTCTAAATGGCAAGTAGAAGTGAGCCTTTCTTGCCATTTTATTACCAAGAATTTACCACCACCTTCAAATTAAAGAGTTGCCTTCAAATAACAAAAACACAAGTTTGCAAACTGCCTGAATAGTAACACAGCACATAATTTTGTATGTTAAACGAACCATAAAGTGGAAAAGGGAAATATTTGTGAGAAATATTTACTATGTTTTTGCTTGTTAAACTTAAAAGGCCATTGGACACTCCATAAAGGTTGTGACAGCAATAGAAGTAATGAAGCGGCAGCTAGGCAAACTGCTAAATAGTCTGCTTTGGAAATTGTGTAATGTATGCCCTGCTTGGGGGGGCAAAAGCCTTAGTAATAAGCAGGCATATACAATAGAATGAAGGCTATTGCTGAGCACATTGGGTTGTGTTCCAAAAATTGTAAGCCACCCTGAGTCTCCGGAGAAGGGCGGCATATAAATGAGAATAAAAAAAAATTGAGCAAATGAATGAAACCTAAAGGTAAGCTGTTCTCTACAAAATCCACTCTGAATTTACCACACTAAGCCTGGCATTAAAAAGCAGAGCAACTTACTAGTTTTGAAGAGGAAGATATAGAAGAAAGAAAGAAGATTGGTTCCAACAGTTTTAGGAGACTGCATAGTTTTGATTACCCAGAACATTCCCAAGGCAGGAATCAATACTATATTAGCTCCAAATGTTCTTTTTGCTAAACACTGAATCGGGCATACTGATGGCTGGATGCTCCCAGGAGGCTGCAGGAAGGCCTCCTAGGCACAAAATGGGGCCTAGCAAGCCTCCCTGGAGCCTCTTGGGAGCAAAACGGGATGGGGAGTGGCATTTTTGGCCTAGCAAGCCTCCTGGAGCCTCTTGGGAGCAAAAATAGGGTGGGTGGTGGTGCTGAACCCCCCCCCAACCTGTTTTCAGCCTAGCAAGCCTCCCTGGAGGCTCTTGGGAGCAAAAACAGGGTGGGGGTAGCATTTTTGGCTTAGCAAGCCTCCCTGGAGCCTCTTGGGAGCAAAAATGAGGTTGGGGGAGGTGCTGGACCCCCCCAACCCCTATTTTGCTCCCAGGAGGCTACCCTATACTTACCGGGTAGCCAGATGAGCCTTGTGGGGACTTCTAGGTGGGGCTGGGCAGGGTTTCTAATGGGAGCTTCCCCCATTAGAAATAGCTGCCGGGCAAACAGAGAAAAGCAGGATTCAACCTATACAAGCCTCTCCATGTGTTCCTTGGCAGAAGGCAAGTGGTAAGGGAAGGGTGACCGGCTGCGGCAGCAAAAGGCAAGTGGAGGGGAAGGCGACTGGGGCTTCAGAGCTTCACTCACCCAGGAAGATCAGTAATGGCAGGGCTATAGTGGAAGACAGGCAGCAATAGCTGGCCTGGCGGGCAAAAGCAGGCTGCAGGCATGTCACACATGCGCACAATGTTGCACATGTGCAATAGGGACTGACTAGGCAGGGAGTGGAGAAGTGGGTGGAGAGGGGTGGGGTCAGCCAGGAGGCCATTTTACCAGTTCTCCGAACTACTGGGAGCCCTAACATCTGGTTCTATAGGACAGAGCCAGTAGAATCCCACCCCTGGTTCTAACCCTTTTAAAGTACTACTTCAACTCTACAGTCCTTTATAATATAGATTATTATTTCCAATTTGGACATTTCAAGGTTTAAACCAGAAAAAGATGACCATTTTTCTTATATACTATCTACAGTCCTTTTATATTTAAATAGTTCAAATATAAGTGAAAATTTGTCCTTTCTATATTTATTTTGAATCTGGTCAGTATACCTTCTAAAATATAAACAAAGCAAATTTAAGGATTATTGACCAGCACACAAGAGTATATGATACAGACTAACAAGCATAGAGGTACATCAGAGTCTTTTTTTAAGGTAAAGATATAAAACACATATATTAAAATAGAAAGTATATGTATATGTACTGTATAGTTAAAATAAAAAGAACAATACAAATTTAATTTTAAAATGTTTTGATTTATGGAAATAAGCAATTAGATCAATACAAATAAAGATTAAGACAACCAAATGAATTCAGCATCCTACTCTGATGACAGTAGAACATACTGTCATCAGTATGTCTTACTAATGGAAAAGACTGACACATGCAAACTTACAATAGTTTTCTTTAAAATAAAGAAAAATAGTTGAACAGACAGACAAGCAAAGCATTCTAAATACTATAAGGAATTTGCACAAAAATTATTGCTGTAATGCACTCTGATATCCTGAATCTGTTATCTTTTAGTAAAATTTGGAAACATAATACTGGCACATATGTATAGAATTCATATTTCTATTATTTTTCTTCAGTAGTGATGCTTTTTTCTAAATTCCTGCACTTTTCTAAAACAAAGGTAGAGTACTCTTTTATGTAGCCCATTGGGAGTTCTTTGCCTGAATCAGCACATCTGCTTTTGCTATTGAATTTTGTCCTTCTATTTGACATAATTGTACAATTCTTGCTACTTTATGTTCCAATCAATTTGAGCTAGCCAAAACTGCAATTACAATCAATGCTCATATTGACAAATGCAGAGCAATAATGAGAAACTGTAAGTCAGTAATAAACATGTGGTGTGATTTTTAACAGCTTGCAATGAAGAAGGGATGGGCCTATTGACTAAGTTATAAACTATCCATAAGTTATTTCCAAACCCTAACTGGGATGTTAAATTTACATCTGATTCGTCGAACCAGTAGTTAAATTGACCTGCTGGCCCTGCCCACCCCAGGAATCTCCATGCGGATGCAGGTAAGTGCAGGGTCCATGCAGAGGCTCTGGGAGGGTGAAAACGGCCCTATCAGAAGTTCCACAAGTCCAGAAATGGACCTATTTCTGGCTTCTGGAGGGCGCCTGTAGCCTAGGGAGGGTGAAAAATGAGCCTCCTTTGTAGCTTTCCTCCCAGAGGCTTGAGGGATGTCTCTAGAGCCTGGGGAAGGCAAAAACGACCCTCCTGGAAGTTCCAATAGGCCATGACCACCATGGCCACGCCCACCCAGTGACTGGGCAGAGAACCAGTTGCTGGGATTTTGAATCCCACCCTTGACTCTGATTTGTTTATTCTGTAGCAGAAATGAACCCGTTTTTCTGTTCAAAAATTATAGTGTGCAGACAAAGCAATGAATGGAGAGCCAATGAAGATCAGTGCAAAATATATTTTCTACCTGTCTCAGGAATCAGAATAAGTTTCAAATATGATGCATGTCAGAATGCACACAGTGTGACTACGTGAGATAATCCAGGGGCAAACACAGAACACAGATTTGTATTTACATATAGTGGTTTTATCCCTACAAAAGCATATATACATACAAGTACTTTGATACAGGCCTTGAACAAATAGCAATCGATAGTCAGTTACACCACAGAAACACACACAAAAGAGAGATACATGGTCTCACATGGTCTCTCTTATATTACAGCCTCTTAAAGTGGTAGCATTGCTACCATTGCATCATCATTACAACATTACAGTATTACAGCATTACCACCTTACAGCAGCTGGTCAGTTATTAAATAATCATAACCCTACCCTCCCATTTAAAGCTGAACAGCTGAATGCTTTAACAAAATCATGCTGCTTTCTATGTCTATTATGTCCATGCCTCCTGCTTCAGTTTCTACTCTCACTGCTACAAATACTACTAGTACCATTATTACTACTGCTTCTGGAACTGCTCCTAATTTTATTTTCTAATGGCTTTGTACAATCTGTCTCATTAATTTCCATTACATCCTGCCTACATCTCTTGGTTGAATACCTTCACTTTCTCCATCCAGCTCAGTCTGGTTTCTCTGTCTTCCTGACATTGTCTGTCTGCCTGACATTCTCTTTAATTTTGGCTTCCTCCATTTGTCCTGCTCTGTCATAAGCAACGATAACAGCAGTTGGTACTTATGAGGTTCATTATGAATACTACGCACTCTAACCCCATTGAATGAACCACTCAGGAGGTATTTCCTTATTACACCTTTCAGGTCTCCTTGGTATAACTCTGTTTGTTTGCCTTGAGTTTTTCCTACTCACAGGATACACCCTGACTTTTTCCTGCTTAAAAACAAGGCAATCTAAGTAAATCTTGCATTGCTTACGTTTTGGCTTTGGATTTCACCCCTCAGCTAGGTCTGGCATCTTCTGCAATACTCTGCAACTCTCATGCCCCAATGTCCTGTGCCATAAATGTATACAGTTGTCGTGTGAGTGTTCCTAAGTGTTCTTGCACTACCATTCTCCTGTCTTCCTAGAATGTACAGACCATACTTCTTAACCCCTTGTGCATGAATTCTTCCACCTTTCCTGGTGGAGTACTGTCCTCCTGCAAACAGTATTTCATACTGTTGGCTATCTAACCTGGAAACACTCAACAGATTATGATCCAATTCAGGTACATAGAGGATGCTGTCTAATGTTTCTCCTATCTCAGGCACATAGACTTTATCTTCCTCTTTAACAGCAGTTCATTGACCATTAGCCAAACTAACAAATATTTGCTTAGCTGGTCTCAAGCCAGAAAACATTTGTAGATTATTAGTAATATGCTGACTTGCACCAATGTCCAACAACCAAGTGTTCCTGGTGTTTTCAAACACTGTTGCTGCCAGAGAAAATGATGATGAAGAAGAACCACTCCTCGTGTGTTGAGTAGCTCTACACTCTTGTCTCACTGCTTCTCTGTTTCTCTTCTCAGGCAGTGTCTCTGGAGATGTTCTGTTGAATGACACATGTAGCATTGCTTCACTGTGTAACAGTCTCAGCTGCTCTCCTGGCATCCTGGGATATTGCAGATGTTATCTTGTGCTGAGCATTATCTCCTCCCTTTCTTGGTAGCCTCTCCAGCCATTTCTGTTCTTCTTCCAACAATTGGCCAGTCAAATATATCATGGTTTCTTGCATGGACTCTAAGCTAGTTACAAGAATGTCCCATGAACTGAGCACCATATACACCTTGTGTGCCCCAGTAAACATAATTCCTCTTTCCTCTAACTCCAGGAATGTCTTTCTCATAGCCTGCAGATATATGGACATGCTCTCCCCTGGCTTCAGTTGTGCTTTATACAATCTTCTAGTCAGCAACACTTTAATGCTTGCAGTCTCTCTAACATACACACTGTGCAATGCTTTCCAGCAGATTCTCACATGTATCAGCTGACTATCCTCTAAAGCCAGAATTATGTTGGCTAATGCCTCTTTATTTTCTCTGGTCCCCATCACCCAGGACTGCTGGTGGATCAGTAGCTATCATCCACAATTTCTCCCTTCTCAGGTATAACTCCATCATCACACTCCAGGAGGTAGTTAGTCTCATTCAGCCAAGACACCACCTAAACCTCTTGATGGAAGCCATGTTGCTTGTTTCCATTAGAAACACTAACCACTAAAAACCACATTGCACAACCCCTCTGGCCTGCAAGCTCTCACCAGGTTTCTCTTTTCTCTGGTTTCTAGTTATGCTGGCCTCTCTCTGGTTTGGGCCCATAACCTGTCAGAGTGCACACAGGTGAGATAACCCGGCAAATAGCACACAATGCACATAGCAGAACATTTATTTCTACTTCTTCAGAGCAATGTTTTTAATAATCTTATACTAATCACTAGGATTATAACCTTATGTATATTTACTTCCAATATTTTATTCAATGGGATTCAACATCATCATACCTGGGAAGAAATCATTAATTTAGAAAGATGTAACTTTCAATCTGATATAGTGTTGGATTTTTTTTAAATTCATATTTATATGCCGCCCTTCTCCGAGACTCAAGGCAGCTTACAATTTTTGGAGCACAACCCAATGCTTCAGCAATAGCCTTCATTCCATTGTATATGCCTGCTTATTACTAAGTGGCATTTTTACAAAGTCAGCTTATTGCCCCCAACAATCTTGGGTCCTCAATTTACCTACCCCGAGGATGGAAGGCTGAGTCAACCTTGAGCCTGGTGGGATTCAAGCCTGCACTAATTGCAGGCAGCTGGAACGTAAGTGTTAGGCATTTAACAGCCTGCACCACAAGGCTTTTTATTAAGAGCCTTGGATTAAAATAGGAGATCTGTTTTGATAGATGATGCACTTTATTCAATATTCAATAATTTGTGATTCAATAAATGATGTTTCTAGCTTGGTAAATGAACAATTTGCATTGACGCTGATTTATTTTCCTGTTGGGGTACATTTATTTTAATAGCTGATATGTTCATTTTAGTGTGAAGTTTGACAACTTGATAATATAATGTTTTTTTTCTGTGGCTGTGATTTATAGGTTTTATTGCTCATATGTATATTTTGATTAAGCAGAATATAAAACATTCATTACACTCATTTTATATTTCCCAGAATTTGTAAAACTATATCAGTTGGCAAATGCATTGGAGTTAGATGATAATCTTAAATCAGCTTTAGTGTGAGTTTTGGAAAAAAATCTTAGCTAGATATTAGATGGACAATTGTATGATAAACTGCAGGATTGTAGCAACAGAGAAAGGCCTCCATCAAGACAATCTGTTTGAGTGTCAGTAAATATTAATTTACCTGATCACATTTATTTTTGTTTATTATAAGTTCCAGTTCAATTAGAACTGAACAGGATATCTAGTAA
>CM019149.1:118097082-118135899 GCA_009733165.1 Naja naja | reverse complement strand
TGTTATTTCTCATTCTAAACTTTAGAAAACTAGATTCTCAGAAAATTCTTGTATTTTATCACTAGTAAAATAGTACCCCCTTGCCACTGCCTCCCTGTCCCCAGAAATTATAATTTCATGTTCTGTCCCACCTTCACTTCCCCAGAAGCTAAGGTACGTTAGCCAACACAGAAAAGACACACTGGCCTGTTTCGTTACCTTCCCTTCCCTTGAAGGCAAGGAGCGTTAGCTCACGCAGAGGAGTCACGCTGGCCTCTCGCCAAAATCCCCGTTATCTCTCCACAAGAGCGTTGGCAGTCACCCAGTTATCTCTCCAACAAGAGCGTTGGCAGTCACCAAGTTCTCAATGCCAACCCAAGAAGCAATGTAGTGATTCCAGAGAATTGCTTTTTTCAGAGTTCAAAACCAAACACACAGACAGACGGAAGCTTCCGAGTGCAGATGACACTTTGTCACGAACAGAGTCTGCAGCGTAGGCACACCCACCTTTATACCTGGTGGGGTGTGGTCCAGCTCAATCTCTGGCCCTCCTCCCCCCTACGCTGCTGCCATGTTTTCCTCCGACGTTGCTGGGATCAAGCCAGAACCTTCCTTGTCTTTCTCTTGTGGTCCTACTTGCCACACGCTCGCAGTTCTCCTGGCTTTCGAGGAAACCTGAGGCATTGCCAGAGAGGAAGGTCCTGGGGAGGGAGGCCTGGCCAGGAGGAGGAAGGTCCTGGGGAGGAGACCTTGCCAAGGAGGAGGAAGGTCCTGGGAGGGAGACTGCCAAGGAGGGAGATCCTGGGGAGGAAGGCCCTGGTGAGGGAGGCCTTGCTCTCCTCCTCTCTTCTTCATCATCATCCAGGGTCCTCTGTCAGCACAGGCTCACGAGGCGGAGCCGGCAACACTATCCCCACCTCCAAGCAGGGCCCTTCCCCCGAGTCCGACGGGCAGATGCGGCCGAGAGGGGAAGCGCTCATGGAACAGCCGCGTGAGGGCCGGGGCGTGGAGCGCAGAAGCATCCACCCAGGTCAAGTCCTCCCCACCACTTTACTAAATACTGGAACCGCCTTCTTCACCACCGTGAGTCACGAATACTGACCACTTCTGCTGTCCTCCGCGTCAGTCCCAGCGGGTGCAGGCGCAAACAGGATCAGTGGGACGTCGGAGGTAACACGAGGGGCTTCAGGAACCAGAAGGGAACGAGGAAACCGGGTGTATTTCAGAGCGCGGTAGGGTCAGACGATAGGCCCAGGGTTGATGACCGCTTCAATGGGGTACGGGCCGACGAACCGGTGGTCCAGTTTCTTTACCGGACGGTCAGCTGGGAGGTGTTTTGTGGATAACCACACTCGGTCTCCCACTGCCAGCGGGCGCCGCCTGCCGGGAGCGGTCGGCGCACCGCTTAGTCCTCCTTGGCCTGTATCAGGTGTTGCCGCCAACTGCTGCACGGCATACAGCTCGGAGAGGAAGTCTTGAGCCTCAGGCCTCATAGCCATAAACAACTGGCACTGTCCCATGAAAGCCGGAAACATTTCTGGCTGCCCAGAAAACTTATCTGGCACAGCTACCGGGCATTTCCGACGAGGAAGGGGAGGAGAGACTGCAGGAGCATTCAATGCAGCAAATTGAGCTGCTAATTGCAGCACCTGTTGTTGCAAGCCCTGATTCTCAGCTTGTAACTGCTGTAACTGCTGCTGCAGCTGCTGCTGCTGCTGTTGATCCATCTTGCTTTAAAGATGGTTAGAAGCTTTGGGGTTCGTGACAAAAATGTTCTGTCCCACCTTCACTTCCCCAGAAGCTAAGGTACGTTAGCCAACACAGAAAAGACACACTGGCCTGTTTCGTTACCTTCCTTCCCTTGAAGGCAAGGAGCGTTAGCTCACGCAGAGGAGTCACGCTGGCCTCTCGCCAAAATCCCCGTTCTCTCCAACAAGAGCGTTGGCAGTCACCCAGTTCTCAATGCCAACTCCAAGAAGCAATGTAGTGATTCCAGAGAATTGCTTTCTTTTCAGAGTTCAAAACCAAACACACAGACAGACGGAAGCTTCCGATGCAGATGACACTTTGTCACGAACAGAGTCTGCAGCGTAGGCACACCCACCTTTATACCTGGTGGGTGTGGTCCAGCTCAATCTCTGGCCCTCCCACGCCCTACGCTGCTGCTGACGTTTCTCCCTCCGACGTTGCCTGGGATCAAGCCAGGAACCTTCCTTGTCTTTCTCTTGTGGTCCTACTGCCACACGTCTCTCAGGCAGTTCCTCCTGGCTTCCGAGGAAACCTGAGGCATTGCCAGAGAGGAAGGTCCTGGGGAGGGAGGCCTTGCCAGGAGGAGGAGGAAGGTCCTGGGGAGGGAGACCTTGCCAAGGAGGAGGAAGGTCCTGGGGAGGGAGACCTTGCCAAGGAGGGAGATCCTGGGGAGGAAGGCCCCTGGTGAGGGAGGCCTTGCTCGTCTCCTCCTCCTTCTTCATCATCATCCAGGTCCTCTTCCTCTGTCAGCACAGGCTCACGTATGAGCCACAACAATTTCATATTTTCAAAATTTCCTACTCTTTTCTTTTTTATTATTCTGTGGAATTCCATAGTGGTCCTTTCCTAAACTAAAGATTTTTATGGTTCTATTGACATTCTCCTTTTTCTGCAGTTCCAAATGCATCTACTCCAAATGCACAGCAGCTTATTTTATTTTATTATTTTTCTGCCTAGGCAAGGTATTTTATTCTTCCAATTTATCCTAGGTATAGATTTATGCCATCCCACATTCAGTTCTTAGTATATTGGAGCATTTGGAGAACCCTCTGGAAAAGAGGTCAGGAACTGAAAGGACAACAAGAGTATTGGAGCCCTTGTTTCTAAAATGGGAAGTACTTGTCGTTCTAACCAGGAGTGGGATTCAAATTTCTTAACAACTGGTTCTGTGGGCGTGGCCTAATTTGTGGGTGTGGTTTACTGGTCATGTGACTGGTTGGGCATGGCTTGCTGGTCACATAACTGGGTAGGTCAAAAGATAGAAATTAACTTTAACAATGCTCTTGGTGCAGGGTTGGACTAGATGACCTCTGAGGTCCCTTCCAGCCCTGGATTTCTGTGCTGTTTCAAAGCCAAGCCATCTGCTGAGAGAAAGAAAGAAAGAAAGAAAGAAAGAAAGAAAGAAAGAAAGAAAGAAAGAAAGGAAGGAAGGAAGGAAGGAAGGAAGGAAGGAAGGAAGGAAGGAAGCATCTCTATGGTATTCATGGTATATTTTCAGCTGGAACCTCTTTCTACTTAAACCAGGGTCCCAAACTTGGCAACTTTAAGACTTGTGGACTTCAACTCCCAGAATTCTCCAGTCAGCCTGACAGGAGAATTCTGGAAGTTGAAGTCCACAAGTCTTAAAGTTGCCAAGTTTGAAGACCTCTGACTTAAACCTTAGTACAACACCCAGATATTTAAAGCCATTAAACATCTTGGATTAATCTTGAAACTTTTTGCATACTTGTATTTATACAGAAAGAATTTTATTTTAACACATATGGCTTCAATTCCAAAGCTACTTTTTATTAAACCTTTCTAAATGGCAAGTAGAAGTGAGCCTTTCTTGCCATTTTATTACCAAGAATTTACCACCATCTTCAAATTAAAGAGTTGCCTTCAAATAACAAGAAACACAAGTTTGCAAACTGCCTGAATAGTAACACAGCACATAATTTTGTACGTTAAACGAACCATAAAGTGGAAAAGGGGAAATATTTGTGAGAAATATTTACTATGTTTTTTGCTTGTTAAACTTAAAAGGCCATTGGACACTCCATAAAGGTTGTGACAGCAATAGAAGTAATGAAGCGGCAGCTAGGCAAACTGCTAAATAGTCTGCTTTGGAAATTGTGTAATGTATGCCCTGCTTGGGGGGGGGGCAAAAAGCCTTAGTAATAAGCAGGCATATACAATAGAATGAAGGCTATTGCTGAGCACATTGGGTTGTGTTCCAAAAATTGTAAGCCACCCTGAGTCTCCGGAGAAGGGTGGCATATAAATGAGAATAAAAAAAAATTGAGCAAATGAATGAAACCTAAAGGTAAGCTGTTCTCTACAAAATCCACTCTGAATTTACCACACTAAGCCTGGCATTAAAAAGCAGAGCAACTTACTAGTTTTGAAGAGGAAGATATAGAAGAAAGAAAGAAGATTGGTTCCAACAGTTTTAGGAGACTGCATAGTTTTGATTACCCAGAACATTCCCAAGGCAGGAATCAATACTATATTAGCTCCAAATGTTCTTTTTGCTAAACACTGAATCCGGGCATACTGGATGGCTGGATGCTCCCAGGAGGCTGCAGGAAGGCCTCCTAGGCACAAAATGGGACCTAGCAAGCCTCCCTGGAGCCTCTTGGGAGCAAAAACGGGATGGGGGAGTGGCATTTTTGGCCTAGCAAGCCTCCCTGGAGCCTCTTGGGAGCAAAAATAGGGTGGGTGGTGGTGCTGAACCCCCCCCCAACCTGTTTTCAGCCTAGCAAGCCTCCCTGGAGGCTCTTGGGAGCAAAAACAGGGTGGGGGTAGCATTTTTGGCTTAGCAAGCCTCCCTGGAGCCTCTTGGGAGCAAAAATGAGGTTGGGGGGGAGGTGCTGGACCCCCCCCCAACTCCCTATTTTTGCTCCCAGGAGGCTACCCTATACTTACCGGGTAGCCAGATGAGCCTTGTGGGGACTTCTGGGTGGGGCTGGACAGGGTTTCTAATGGGAGCTTCCCCCATTAGAAATAGCTGCCGGGCAAACAGAGAAAAGCAGGATTCAACCTATACAAGCCTCTCCATGTGTTCCTTGGCAGAAGGCAAGTGGTAAGGGAAAGGTGACCGGCCGCGCAGCAAAAGGCAAGTGGAGGGGAAGGCGACTGGGGCTTCAGAGCTTCACTCACCCAGGAAGATCAGTAATGGCAGGGCTATAGTGGAAGACAGGCAGCAATAGCTGGCCTGGCGGGCAAAAGCAGGCTGCAGGCATGTCACACATGCACAATGTTGCACATGTGCAATAGGGACTGACTAGGCAGGGAGTGGAGAAGTGGGTGGAGAGGGGTGGGGTCAGCCAGGAGGCCATTTTACCAGTTCTCCGAACTACTGGGAGCCCTAACATCTGGTTCTATAGGACAGAGCCAGTAGAATCCCACCCCTGGTTCTAACCCTTTTAAAGTACTACTTCAACTCTACAGTCCTTTATAATATAGATTATTATTTCCAATTTGGACATTTCAAGGTTTAAACCAGAAAAAGATGACCATTTTTCTTATATACTATCTACAGTCCTTTTATATTTAAATAGTTCAAATATAAGTGAAAATTTGTCCTTTCTATATTTATTTTGAATCTGGTCAGTATACCTTCTAAAATATAAACAAAGCAAATTTAAGGATTATTGACCAGCACACAAGAGTATATGATACAGACTAACAAGCATAGAGGTACATCAGAGTCTTTTTTTTTAAGGTAAAGATATAAAACACATATATTAAAATAGAAAGTATATGTATATGTACTGTATAGTTAAAATAAAAAGAACAATACAAATTTAATTTTAAAATGTTTTGATTTATGGAAATAAGCAATTAGATCAATACAAATAAAGATTAAGACAACCAAATGAATTCAGCATCCTACTCTGATGACAGTAGAACATACTGTCATCAGTATGTCTTACTAATGGAAAAAGACTGACACATGCAAACTTACAATAGTTTTCTTTAAAATAAAGAAAAATAGTTGAACAGACAGACAAGCAAAGCATTCTAAATACTATAAGGAATTTGCACAAAAATTATTGCTGTAATGCACTCTGATATCCTGAATCTGTTATCTTTTAGTAAAATTTGGAAACATAATACTGGCACATATGTATAGAATTCATATTTCTATTATTTTTCTTCAGTAGTGATGCTTTTTTCTAAATTCCTGCACTTTTCTAAAACAAAGGTAGAGTACTCTTTTATGTAGCCCATTGGGAGTTCTTTGCCTGAATCAGCACATCTGCTTTTGCTATTGAATTTTGTCCTTCTATTTGACATAATTGTACAATTCTTGCTACTTTATGTTCCAATCAATTTGAGCTAGCCAAAACTGCAATTACAATCAATGCTCATATTGACAAATGCAGAGCAATAATGAGAAACTGTAAGTCAGTAATAAACATGTGGTGTGATTTTTAACAGCTTGCAATGAAGAAGGGATGGGCCTATTGACTAAGTTATAAACTATCCATAAGTTATTTCCAAACCCTAACTGGGATGTTAAATTTACATCTGATTCGTCGAACCAGTAGTTAAATTGACCTGCTGGCCCTGCCCACCCCAGGAATCTCCATGCGGATGCAGGTAAGTGCAGGGTCCATGCAGAGGCTCTGGGAGGGTGAAAAACGGCCCTATCAGAAGTTCCACAAGTCCAGAAATGGACCTATTTCTGGCTTCTGGAGGGCGTCTGTAGCCTAGGGAGGGTGAAAAATGAGCCTCCTTTGTAGCTTTCCCCCTCCCAGAGGCTTGAGGGATGTCTCTAGAGCCTGGGGAAGGCAAAAAACGACCCTCCTGGAAGTTCCAATAGGCCATGACCACCATGGCCACGCCCACCCAGTGACTGGGCAGAGAACCAGTTGCTGGGATTTTGAATCCCACCCTTGACTCTGATTTGTTTATTCTGTAGCAGAAATGAACCCGTTTTTCTGTTCAAAAATTATAGTGTGCAGACAAAGCAATGAATGGAGAGCCAATGAAGATCAGTGCAAAAATATATTTTCTACCTGTCTCAGGAATCAGAATAAGATTTCAAATATGATGCATGTCAGAATGCACACAGTGTGACTACGTGAGATAATCCAGGGGCAAACACAGAACACAGATTTGTATTTACATATAGTGGTTTTATCCCTACAAAAGCATATATACATACAAGTACTTTGATACAGGCCTTGAACAAATAGCAATCGATAGTCAGTTACACCACAGAAACACACACAAAAGAGAGATACATGGTCTCACATGGTCTCTCTTATATTACAGCCTCTTAAAGTGGTAGCATTGCTACCATTGCATCATCATTACAACATTACAGTATTACAGCATTACCACCTTACAGCAGCTGGTCAGTTATTAAATAATCATAACCCTACCCTCCCATTTAAAGCTGAACAGCTGAATGCTTTAACAAAATCATGCTGCTTTCTATGTCTATTATGTCCATGCCTCCTGCTTCAGTTTCTACTCTCACTGCTACAAATACTACTAGTACCATTATTACTACTGCTTCTGAACTGCTCCTAATTTTATTTTCTAATGGCTTTGTACAATCTGTCTCATTAATTTCCATTACATCCTGCCTACATCTCTTGGTTGAATACCTTCACTTTCTCCATCCAGCTCAGTCTGGTTTCTCTGTCTTCCTGACATTGTCTGTCTGCCTGACATTCTCTTTAATTTTGGCTTCCTCCATTTGTCCTGCTCTGTCCTAAGCAACGATAACAGCAGTTGGTACTTATGAGGTTCATTATGAATACTACGCACTCTAACCCCATTGAATGAACCACTCAGGAGGTATTTCCTTATTACACCTTTCAGGTCTCCTTGGTATAACTCTGTTTGTTTGCCTTGAGTTTTTCCTACTCACAGGATACACCCTGACTTTTTCCTGCTTAAAAACAAGGCAATCTAAGTAAATCTTGCATTGCTTACGTTTTGGCTTTGGATTTCACCCCTCAGCTAGGTCTGGCATCTTCTGCAATACTCTGCAACTCTCATGCCCCAATGTCCTGTGCCATAAATGTATACAGTTGTCGTGTGCGAGTGTTCCTAAGTGTTCTTGCACTACCATTCTCCTGTCTTCCTAGAATGTACAGACCATACTTCTTAACCCCTGTGCATGAATTCTTCCACCTTTCCTGGTGGAGTACTGTCCTCCTGCAAACAGTATTTCATACTGTTGGCTATCTAACCTGGAAACACTCAACAGATTATGATCCAATTCAGGTACATAGAGGATGCTGTCTAATGTTTCTCCTATCTCAGGCACATAGACTTTATCTTCCTCTTTAACAGCAGTTCATTGACCATTAGCCAAACTAACAAATATTTGCTTAGCTGGTCTCAAGCCAGAAAACATTTGTAGATTATTAGTAATATACTGACTTGCACCAATGTCCAACAACCAAGTGTTCCTGGTGTTTTCAAACACTGTTGCTGCCAGAGAAAATGATGATGAAGAAGAACCACTCCTCGTGTGTTGAGTAGCTCTACACTCTTGTCTCACTGCTTCTCTGTTTCTCTTCTCAGGGCAGTGTCTCTGGAGATGTTCTGTTGAATGACACATGTAGCATTGCTTCACTGTGTAACAGTCTCAGCTGCTCTCCTGGCATCCTGGGATATTGCAGATGTTATCTTGTGCTGAGCATTATCTCCTCCCTTTCTTGGTAGCCTCTCCAGCCATTTCTGTTCTTCTTCCAACAATTGGCCAGTCAAATATATCATGGTTTCTTGCATGGACTCTAAGCTAGTTACAAGAATGTCCCATGAACTGAGCACCATATACACCTTGTGTGCCCCAGTAAACATAATTCCTCTTTCCTCTAACTCCAGGAATGTCTTTCTCATAGCCTGCAGATATATGGACATGCTCTCCCCTGGCTTCAGTTGTGCTTTATACAATCTTCTAGTCAGCAACACTTTAATGCTTGCAGTCTCTCTAACATACACACTGTGCAATGCTTTCCAGCACTCTTTCGCAGATTGGAGACCCCTCACATGTATCAGCTGACTATCCTCTAAAGCCAGAATTATGTTGGCTAATGCCTCTTTATTTCTTCTCTGGTCCCCATCACCCAGGACTGCTGGTGGATCAGTAGCTATCATCCACAATTTCTCCCTTCTCAGGTATAACTCCATCATCACACTCCAGGAGAGGTAGTTAGTCTCATTCAGCCAAGACACCACGAAACCTCTTGATGGAAGCCATGTTGCTTGTTTCCATTAGAAACACTAACCACTAAAAAACCACATTGCACAACCCCTCTGGCTCTACTGCAAGCTCTCACCAGGTTTCTCTTTTCTCTGGTTTCTCTAGTTATGCTGGCCTTCTCTCTGGTTTGGGCCCATAACCTGTCAGAGTGCACACAGGTGAGATAACCCAGGGGCAAATACAGCACACAATGCACATAGCAGAACATTTATTTCTACTTCTTCAGAGCAATGTTTTTTAATAATCTTATACTAATCACTAGGATTATAACCTTATGTATATTTACTTCCAATATTTTATTCAATGGGATTCAAACATCTAGTGCCATACCTGGGAAGAAATCATTAATTTAGAAAGATGTAACTTTCAATCTGATATAGTGTTGGATTTTTTTTTTAAATTCATATTTATATGCCGCCCTTCTCCGGAGACTCAAGGCAGCTTACAATTTTTTGGAGCACAACCCAATGCGCTCAGCAATAGCCTTCATTCCATTGTATATGCCTGCTTATTACTAAGTGGCATTTTTACAAAGTCAGCTTATTGCCCCCAACAATCTTGGGTCCTCAATTTACCTACCCCGAGAGGATGGAAGGCTGAGTCAACCTTGAGCCTGGTGGGATTCAAGCCTGCACTAATTGCAGGCAGCTGGAACGTAAGTGTTAGGCATTTAACAGCCTGCACCACCAAGGCTCTTTTATTAAGAGCCTTGGATTAAAATAGGAGATCTGTTTTTGATAGATGATGCACTTTATTCAATATTCAATAATTTGTGATTCAATAAATGATGTTTCTAGCTTGGTAAATGAACAATTTGCATTGACGTTGATTTATTTTCCTGTTGGGGTGTACATTTATTTTAATAGCTGATATGTTCATTTTAGTGTGAAGTTTGACAACTTGATAATATAATGTTTTTTTTCTGTGGCTGTGATTTATAGGTTTTATTGCTCATATGTATATTTTGATTAAGCAGAATATAAAACATTCATTACACTCATTTTATATTTCCCAGAATTTGTAAAACTATATCAGTTGGCAAATGCATTGGAGTTAGATGATAATCTTAAATCAGCTTTAGTGTGAGTTTTGAAAAAAAAATCTTAGCTAGATATTAGATGGACAATTGTATGATAAACTGCAGGATTGTAGCAACAGAGAAAGGCCTCCATCAAGACAATCTGTTTGAGTGTCAGTAAATATTAATTTACCTGATCACATTTATTTTTGTTTATTATAAGTTCCAGTTCAATTAGAACTGAACAGGATATCTAGTAACATGTATGATGTCATTGTATTGCTCCAGTGTATTTGGTAAGAATTGTATGTCCCCTACAGATATTTGTTAATGTTGCATCAACTTTGATTTCAAGGAGGTGAGGCATAAATGCTCCAACTAATTTCTTCTGGGCATGAAACAAAACTAATTAAAAAATCCATTCTTCTTAATTATATCCAGTGATCATGCATAGATTTCAAATTATTTTTCAATTATTTCATATTTTTCCAATAATTTCTGATGAAAATTTACTGTAGATCAAAGAAAGAAAATATAAAATATAGAATTTGCATCCAATGATTTTATTGGACAGCTCATTCTTACAAAACTACTCTGAATTTTCTTTTCCCACTCTTACTTGTTCTGTTTAATTTTTTTTTACTTTGAAAGAATTAATTATTGGTTTTATTATTTAATTTATTTATTTATTAGTTTTAATATTAGTTTAATTAAATTTATTTATTTATTCAATTTGTATAGCTGCCACCTCTCATAGATTTATTTATTTATTTATTTATTTATTTATTTATTTATTTATTTATTTATAATTGGACTTGTATACCACCCCCTCTCCGTGAGGACTCGGGGCGGCTCACAATTAAAACACAATACTTCAAACAATAAATATTTAAAACAGAATTAAATCAACAAGCCCAATCACTAAAGACCCGTTAAAATACTTAAAAAAAACCCCAGGAGGTCAGTCCAGCCCGGCCTGTTCAAACAGCCAGGTCTTCAGATCGCGTCGGAAGGAGCGAAGGTCAGGAGCCAACCGGAGCTCCAAAGGGAGTTGGTTCCACAAGGCGGGGGCTGCAACAGAATAAGCCCTTCCCCGGGGCACCGCCAGCCGACATTGTCTAGCCGATGGTACCCCAAGGAGTCCCCGTCTTTGCACACACACAGGGTGATCGGTGTTTGATATTGGCAGGAGACACTCCCGCAAGTACCCTGGACCCATATCGTAAAGGACTTTGAATGTTAACACCAACACTTTGAATCTCACCCGGAGGGCAACCGGTAACCAATGTAGCTCGCGCAGGAGGGGTGTAACATGAAAGTATCGGGAAACTCCCATCACAACCTGCACAGCCGCATTCTGCACCAGCTGAAGCCTCCGGATGGTATGCAAGGGCAGTCCTAAATAGAGAGTGTTGCAGTAGTCTAGTCGGGACGTCACAAGTGCATGGGTGATCGTGCGAAGGGCATCTCGGTCCAGATACGGGCGCAACTGGCGAACCAGTCGGACCTAGGCAAAAGCCCCCCTGGTCACGGCCCCCACCTGCTCCTCCAAACTAAGCCATGAATCCAGGAGGACTCCCAGGTTCCGAGCCCTATCCACAGGGGGCAACACCTCTCCCTTATGACCAAAGATGGAATCAACTGACTGGGCCGAGATGCCTGTACACACAACCACTCAGTCTTACCCAGGTTGAGCTGTAGTCCATTCCTGCCCATCCAGGTCCGTACCGCATCCAGACAACAGGTCATCACGGAGAGGGCATCACTGATTTAGCTTGTGGTGGAGATATACAGCTGGGTATCATCAGCATATTGATGATACCTCACCCCAAAACCTTATATATGATGCTGGGTGACTCATAAAGTCAAAATAATAGAAAATAAAAACCATAAAAATAAAGCTCTCTTTTTATGACTCTGTAATCCTTTAATTCAGGGTACAGTCAGGGCAACTGATGGACTTGAGCATGTACTGGCTGGATGCCCTTCCTGATGCTATGGAGCGTTCACAGCAGATTTTTTTTTTGCTCTCTAGAAGAGAAATATCAGCTGCTATTTAGGATTGAACTCTCAGTCTTCTGAGTGGAATGTGAGCATCTTTACAACTAAGCCACTATGCTGCTAATTAAAATCCATAAAAATAAACAATTAAAAACAATAAGAACAAAAAAAATTAAAAGCAAGTTAAAACCACAAACAAAGCAAATTTGTTACCATCCCATATCTTAATAGGAATGGTAAAACTATGTCTTCAGTTTCTTCTGAAAGGTCTAAAGTTAAGAGCCAATCTAACCTCAGGAATGATGTTGCAAAGGACAAATGCCATGGCAGAAAAGGTTGTCCTTCTGGGTACCATCAATTGAAATTCCCTCGTGGACAGGATCTATGATTTTGATGTTATGTGAAATCTAAAAGTATGTAATTATTTACTTAATTGTTGATCCAGGCTAGCCTGAATAAATTTAACTGTGTCTTATTCCAGAACATGCATTATATGTAAGATTGGGCATTTTTTCAATAGAAACAATCCTATCGATTTATCATGGAGGCCTCCTATTTTGGCTTTTTGAGATAATATTCTCTTGTAATAAATCAGTATGCAGGTGCTTATAAATTTGTGAATTACTAATTGGTATTTCCTTTCCTATAGGATCCCGAGTTGTGCAGACTATTGCCTAATCCAGTTTTATCCCAGTAAGAATCCTTTGAGGCTAATTCATCCCTCATTCTGTGAAATTGGTGCAATAACAGCAATTAACCAAGCTTTATGATACATGCAGTTTTGGAATTGTAATTAGTGGTTTCCAAGAAAGTCAAATCTGGAAACCAATTTTATTTCTTTTTATTTATTAGCAATATTTGTAAACTGCTTACTGATGTGACTCTATGAGGTCTTTAATATACAGAACTGAAAACTTCCAAAAAACAGTTCAACATTGAAATAGAATTTATTATGAACCTAATTAAATATTTCCTGTTCAAATGCCTTGCAGAAGACTTCCTTCATCATTCATCTATTTATCTATTTATCTGTTTATCTATTTATCTATTTATCTATTTATCTATCTATCTATTATTTATTTATTTATTTACAAATTTATTTACAAATTTATATGGCCACACAATCCATACATAGTGACTCCAGGTAGTTTACAGCTTTAAAAATATACAATATATAACCCATAAAATCTTCACACCTGCAGCGTCTATTAAATCTTATACCATGTAGGATTACCTGAAGAAAATAGAATCTAAAATCTGAACTTTAGATAACTTAAGATCAAAATAAAAGCTTGTCTTGCTGAACTTGCATACCTCTACATCAGGGGTGTCAAAATGGTGGCTGGTGGGCTGGATGCGTCATGCCTGCCCCAGCTCCATGAAGGAAAAAATGTTATGATATGTCATGGGACAGCAACTTGGCGTGGCAAGTTTGATATCTGTGCTCTAGATAGTTTGACTTATAGCTATCTGTTGAGGTCTCAGCCCTTGGGAGAACTCATGTCCATGTGATTCAGATGGCCCCAATTGTACTATCCTTTCAGAAGGTCTTGAAGACTTGGCTCTCCCTCAACCATTGAGGTCAGGATGTTAAGGTTGCCTAGTATGTTTGTTTTCAAGGGTGCCCATCTTAAAGCATCAGAATGTACTTTGTGTATTAGCTTTTGCTTCCTAGGTAGTAAAAATATACATGTAACTGTGACTGTTCACATATTTATGCTAAGGAAAGAGATAGAGGTGGCAAAAAACAGTGTGTAGGTGCACTGAACTTTTACATAACCTGTATGTTAACTAAGGATTTGTTGTTTGATCTAGGCCAATTAAATATGGCTTCATATTCCTATTGCTAAGAAAGTTAGTCCCACTCAAATCTTCAGTCTGCAAATCTGAAAAGTAAAGTGATTTATATCACTTTCACCATGTTATGCTATATACTACTTGAAAATTCTGAAATGTATAAAGATGTATAATGGGGTGAGAAAACAAAAACAAGAGAACAAGGGCCTTCTTTCTTTTAATCTTCCAAAAATCTCCCTTCAAGAAGTTGGCCCTGGGCAAGATGGGCAGCATATACTGTAAGTCCAATCAATCAATATCTCATGGTACACATCTTTTCCACTTATTTCCATCTTATGCCCTGAATGTTTACTTTATGGTGTTGAATGGTTCAAGCAGTTAATAACCTCTTCATTTTCCTCAAAAGAAAAAGCATGTTTTGAAATCTAAAATCCAAATTTTCTTTTTTTTCCTCTTATGAACTGACTTGTAGTTTCCATACATATATTTTCAGATGAATTTTACATTTCAAGTTCCTTCAGCTGCAGATTTGATAAACAGATTCAAACATGTTTGATTCCCTTCTGATCCCTTATGTTCTTTTCCCCCTTCTCTACAACTATTTTTTCTCAGAAGAAACTAATGGAGAAATCCAGGATGTTTGGATTAGAAGATGATTGGAAATCAATCCTCTACTTAAAAAAATGGATTAAGGCAGGATAGGAACAGTGATACATTTGAGAAAAAGATGAAACTGCTGTCTGTGTTCATTTTTTAAATTAAACATTCCTTCGACTCAATGAAAAATAGAGTATCTTTCTGTTATGTATGTAGGTTTGAAGTCATTGGTTTAGTTTGAACTGTTCTTGTAAAATGTTGGAAATGATTGGTTTAAAAAGTGTGGGAAAACCCTGCACTCTGATTGGCTGGCAACTGTGGCTGCTGGCTATAAGTAGCAGCCGCAGCCCAGCCAAATTGGGTCCGTTCTGAGCTGTAGTCACTAATAAACTAAGAGCTTGAAGCACTCCGCGTCTGTCTCTTCATGCAAACTTAACACTTTCTATATAAATAGACATGAACTTTGAATGTATATTTTCCTTCAGCATATCATTCCAGTCAGTCCATGTATCTCTGATATTAGGAATAACGGTTTCCAGGTCAGATGGTTTGACTGCATGGCAACCTTGAATTCTACACCTTTCATTTTGGAAATTAAGCATGCTATCTGAATTCCCATGAAATATTTCTTTAACCGTAAGAGATTTCTCATGATTGTGCTGGAGGCATGAGTATACATAATGCATTTCAACATCAACTGACCTCTGACAACCCATTATTCTCCCTAGCACTTGGAGGCACTCTGAACAACAGCCTCAGGCAAGGTAGATTGCACTGGGGTTTTCCTATTTGCACATCCATTTATGGGAGAAGCTGCTTTTAGCAGAATTTGACTTGAGAAAGATAATTTTATACTCTCGTTTAATTGAATTCATCCAAACTGTTATTATCTTAGAGCAGCTTGTAAACAAAGTACATACATGCAGCTTGATAACCAATATATATCCATTAAGACTGTTGAACATCTCTTTGGATCTATTCTCCTTGCTGTTTTTAACAGTACCAGTGCCATGCTTTACACAAACACACATATACAGAGAGAGAGACACACACACACACACACTGAGGAAAAGACAGACACCAAACTACTTATTTTGAATTCAGAGGACCTTAGAAATATTGTATATTTGAAGCTCCAGAAAAAAACACATATTTCAGCAAAACCAAAATATGAATCATCAGTAAATGAAATGTAGAACATTTATTTTGGATCCTTCATGCCCAGCTTATATTCATGGTATACCATGTATCACAGATGCAGAATTCATTCAGTCAGTTCTTTCATGTTTGATAGCAAACTAGTACAATGCTATGTAATATTGCAATTCATTGTTCCTGTTCCATCTTGCTTTAACTGAGCTATTTAATAATTCTACTTGCTAGAAATGTGTGGAGAGTTATGCATATTATTTGATAATCATTTATGGTTTTGAAAATATATTGAAGAAAGCCCCAGTCTCATACATAGTAAAATTGATAAATCCCTATGTACATGATGTATGATTAATTTCCTGCCCAATGGGCTCTAAATAACATGTATATAGCTTGGATTCAGAAGGCTATCTTAATTTCCACTTGATTTCTTTTACAGTCTTTTTTTCTAGAAAAGGAATTTCAAAAGCAATGCCTCATTATATGATGAAATATTTTGTATACATTCAATAGCATGTTAGACCCTTTCTGTATATTCTGATTTTAATTGAAAGTCAGTGGCCTACTATATCATGTAGTACTCTCCTGCCACAATTAACATGCTAAAAACCTCTTCCCACAGTTATTTATCATTTATCTTATGCATCATTTTTAACTTCACAATTATGTGTATTAAAATAGAGCTGCAATTTGTACAACTCTGCAGAGACCTGAGATTGTTTATAGACTGATACTTAAGAAGCTTATTTTCTTTTCAATTCTTTTGCCCTATCCAATTTTGTAGAGGGTTTTATTCTAATCTAATTTCTAATTGTATATTTTTTTTTATTTTTCAGATGAAGAACCTCTTAATAAAGAAGGAAAAAATGGAATTTGTAGCATCTCAAAAATATTATTTCTTTCTTTTTCTCTTTCTCTTTCTTTCTTTCTTTTTTTCTAAAGAAAGGAAAGGAACAGTTATGTCTAAAGTGCTTTCCAGGTTTCCCTATAGCTAGGTCAGCTAGAATTGCCCTGGGTCACATCCATTTTTGAAATTTTCTTATAGTAGTTCATCAGTTACTTGAAATCTAACCATTTTATTTTATTGGAACAGAGCTGGTCAATTCATGTGAAAAAAGACAGGTAGCACTAAGCAAGATACTCCTTTTGTGCTCTCTGGCATGCTGTAAACATAAAAGCCAAAATGTGTCTGTAATCATTCCTGTTAGTGGACTCCAGCTTGCTGTAAACTGAGGAGTTCAAGATTCCATTCAACTTTTAATACCTCTTCACCACTGAATTTCCAGAGAGATGAGAAGAAATTGAATGGACATTCATACCTAGGCAATGGGTGCCAAAGAAAGAAGGATCTCCAGGTTGCTATCTTCAACAGCACAATAATCAACTATGCAGAAAGAGAATATAAAATAAGACATTTCAAAAATCTTATCTACTCCAGAATTCTTGTGAAATTGTCAAAATTCCATCTTAAGCACCAATTTCCACTTCTATTGTGTTCTAAATATCAGTATAAGAATGAAGGCATAATGATGATTTCCACTAAGTCTTGCAATGATTCTATTCTTGAACACTCAAGTCTTATCACATTGTGAGCACTGGATTCAAAATTACAAGTCTGCAATCTGCCATATTAGACAAAGAGGCACAACTGTTTAAATAGTCCTTCTGAAAAATAAGTTCTTTTCCACTTCTCTTTATATTCCACTCATCTTGGCAAAAAGTCTACAGCTCTGATGCAAAAAAAAAAAAACTTCAGGATGTTACATACAAGATGGGAGTTTTGCTTTGACACCTAAAAGAGAAGTCTCATTCGAGTCCTTCCACCTAATTGCATCTTTTCATAGGAGCAGCACTATTGGAAACTAACCTAATTTTATGAATTGGATGTGGTTTAGTTATTTAATTTATATCTATTCTGGCAAGCACTAATTTGTACTTTTTCTTGATTGGGTGGATTATATAACAGTTGTTCTTCATATTCTATTTCCCAACTCAAAACCTGGATATATATGGTTGGATGGATGGATATTTCCAAGGAGATAGATGTAGAGAGAGATGATAGAGATAAAGATGATAGACACCATGTATTGCCAAACGTCAAGCAATGACCAAGTGCCAGTACAATTGGCTTCTTGAGAATTCAGAGACATTGTACACACTAGTAAGTAAGGAGATTTTAGGCTTTATTATTAACTTAATCAGACAGATTTAAACCAAAACACAAAAGGATAACATACTCAGCAAAATGGTGACAAATCTCCATAATGCTGTTTGGAGCTCCAGTGAAACAGCAGTGGAGAGACCAAAAACTAGCCAACTTGCACAGCACTCAGTGCTAAATTTGTGTCAACTAATTTAGGGGGTTTCGTAGAAAGGAATGGTGGAAAATAGTATTTCAAATTGAAATAGTATTTAAACTGGTACAAATAACTGCCTACAAGGTGAAGTAATGTTGTGACAACTGATTTGAGTTTCATACATAACTTATTGGTTCTAGCAAAAGAGACCTGGCTATATTGAATAAAAATACCAGGTCAGTTACTGATTGCTATGAAAAAGAGCACATAGAACATAGAACATCATCAGAGTTGGAAGGGACCTTGGGAAGTCTACTGAACAGCTCTGTTGCATTAGGCTGAAAACCATCATTGCAGAGCATTTTGCTTTCACTGACATCAACAAATAACTGCTTGTATCCTTATAAGAGGAAGTAAAGACTTCAGGGTCATATGGATTACAGCACAGGGTACCAATGTAACTACTGAAGGTGATTACAGACTCTGATTTTTGTGGTCTCAAAAGATTGAAAAAAATGTCATCCCCATCATCAACAATCTGAAGAAGAAGGAACTGGAAATATGTAGACCTGTCAGCTTGATGTCTATACTGGGCAAGGTCTTTGAATGAATTATTAGACAGTATACGGGTGAGCATTTGGATAAGCATACTATAACTAACAGGAGTCAGAATCAATTCTTCACAAACAAATTGTAATCTAACTTTTTCTTCTTTGATAGAGCTTCAAAAATATAAGACATTCATATATCAGATCACAGACTGTATAATTGGACCTCTAAGCCTCCTGAACAGTACCTTCTGATATTTTCTGCCATACAAATGACAAAATATAGGCTATGTGCTGCAGCTATTAGATGGTCTCAGATTAAATTGCATGTCCACCCACGCTCAAAGAGTACTCATTAATTGTTTTACTTCAGTTTGAAAAGAACATGTTCCCATTCAACCATTCAACACCATTCAACATTTTTATTAACAACATGAGCCAGAGAGTTAAAAAGTCAGAAGATGACCTGAAGCTGGAAAGAAAAAAAATATTGAAAAAAATAGACAGGTTTAAGCAGTGAGTAAAAAATAATAAGGTGAAATTTAACAGAGAAAATGGCAAAGTTTTGCATCTGGGTAGGAAAAATGTAAGGCACAAAGATGAGAAAGGCTGTCAGTAATACATTAAAAATAATCTGATTGTTTTGTGAACCACAAGTGAAACATGAACTACAGGTAGTCCTCAATTTATGACCATAATGGAGCCCACAATTTCTGTTGCTAAACAAAATAGTTGTTATGTGAGTTTTGCCCTATTTTACAACCTTTCTTGCCACTATTGTTAAGTGAAACACTGCAGTTGTTGAACATGGTTGTTAAGTGAAATTGGCTTCCCCATTGACTTTGCTTGTTAGAAGAGTGCAAAAGATGATTGTATGACTCTGGGAAACTGAAACTATCATAAATATGAACCAGGCACCAAACATTTGAATTTTAACCATGGGGATGCTGCAATGATCATAAGTATGAAAAATGATCATAAGTCACTGATTAAGGTGTTGTAACTTTGAATGGTCACTAAATGAACTTTTATAAGTTTAAGGACTACCTGTAATATGATAGAGCTACTAAAGGTCAACTGTAATTTTGGGATACTTTAAGAAGAACAGAGTCCAGTTCACTGGAAGTATTGATTCCACACTACTCCATCCTGGTCAGATCCCATTGAATCTACAATGTCAAGTTCTGTGCACCATTGTTCAAAACTAGAGGCAGTTCAGAGGCAGACTGCTAAAATAGGTAAAGGCTCTGGAAACTAAGCCATATCAGGAACAGTTAAAGGATATGCTCATGTTTACTCTCAAAATGTATAATTAAGAGGAGGCGTAATAGGAATCTTCAAAATCTGAAGGGTTGTCACACCATTGAGGGACATTCTTTATTGCCACAGGCTAAAACCTGTAGCTTTGAAATTACAGAACCCATAGATTATAACTATAAAGCTATCAGGAGGAATTTTCTGAGTGCATTAATTGTCAGCTACTGCAACAAGCTGTCACATGATGTAGTGAGTTCTCAGTTGCTGGTTATCAGTCTCAGATGCTATAGTAGACCCTACACTGAGAAGCAGGTTAGCCCAAATAACCTCTTTGAACTTTATGGTTTTATGATTAAGTCTCTCTTAGGGGGACATCTCCTTTATTCTTGAAGTGAACTCCTGCTTCCTGAAGACCCTCAATCTCTTTGACAGCAAGAAAGCCATTATCTTGGCAATGGAATAAACTTATATCATCCTTGAAAGTCCTGTCTACAAACCTCCCTACCTTTCTGCACATCTGCAGCTTAACCACTTTGTTCCCTGAAAGTCAGAATCTCATTGCACCAAGTACAACCCTCAATTTATGCCCAACAGGCAGAAAGTTGTACATTTGGTACTCTGTGCAATAAGCTGGAAACATCATTTTCCCTGCTGGCTCTCTATCTTGATAATAGTTATTATTAATAATTTTGCTATTTTTCTTCTTTAGAAACTGGTTGACCTAACAGACAGTCTCTATGGTTTCTAAATTCTCCATACAATAACTAAGCTCAGTTTGATGTCTAGTCCCTATAAGTGGGACCTTAGTTGGCTCCTTCATCACTAAACATTCTTGCAAAACTCCCCTGTTCCTGCTTGCCTATCCGTTACTGATTCTAGTCACAATCTCTCAATTGTGTTTCTTCTGTATAAAGTGTATAGGCTTAAACTAAGCTGTTGACTGAGGAATTTAATTCCCCCCACTCGCTGATCACTTGTAGCTGCAGGTGGAAGGCTTTTCTTCATGGGGGAATAAAGCAATACATTCAGCCAAAGAAAACAAAGAAAACAATTTTCCTTGATTTGCTCTAGAAATTCACCCTTTTCCTTTTAAAAGTCCCCTGTTCATGTTTCCTTTTTGGTCACCAGTTCTGAAGCATCTTCCCAGTTTCTACAGAATGCTAGGTGAGACTCCTATTCAAAAACATTAGTGAATTAAATATTAATAGATTATCAAACACCTATGAAGTGATTCTGGAATTACTAGAGCTTTAGTCACTGTACCTCTTCAGCCTCCCCTTCTCTTTGAGGAAATGGAGAAAAAGGAAATCAAGAACTTAACATAAAAATTATACATCCTTTGAAGCTTTCTGATAATAAAAAGAAAATAAAAAAGAGGAATGTGACAAATTGATGCATGATATGAAAAAAGTACATTAAGAGAGGCATTCTCCTTTCTTCCCAACATGACAATCTGAATAATTCTTTAAAGTTGCATTTTCAGTGATTCAGGATTAATGCTCAATGGTCTTTTGCATTATTTTTCACTCACTCACTATTCATTTGAGAGAGAAGAAACCACTTTAAAAATAAGTTAACAGCAAAACATTTGGGAGAGATTTTTTTTCCTAATATGTATTTCAGTTGTAAAGCTAGCAAAGTAGAAGAATATTATGGACTCCTCTTTTTCACTGAAACTCTCCATTGGTCCAAAGCTGCTCATTCTTCAGTGAGAAGAATGAAGTGACTTATGGGCCTTTCTTCAGGTTAGCAAGCAAGCCCAGGGAACTGCAGAGTGATGCTGAGACACTAACAAGAGAAAATAAAAACTGGAACAAAACCTCATACCAATTTCATTTGCCATATTGTAGCAGGAAAATAATCTCAAAAATAGTAAGTAAAAGGAAAACAAATGCAGTACAGGTAGTCCTTGACTTACAACAATTTGTTTAGTGAACATTTCGCTGTTATAACGGAACCGAAAAAAGTAACCAATGACCATTTTTTACATTTATGACCATTGTGGCATCCCCATGGTCATATGATCAAAATTCAGAAGTTTGGCAACTGACTCATATTTATGACAATTGCAATGTGTCTGGGTCATATGATGACCTTTTGCAACCTTCTGACAACTTCTGACACGCTGAGTCAATGGGTAAACCAGATTCACTTATCAGCTGTGTTATTAACTTGACAACAGCAGTGATTCACTTAATAAATGTGGCAAAATTCACTTAATAAATGTCTAACTCAATTGTGGTCATAAGTCAAGGACTACCTGTATTGTAAGTACAGGGTAAAAAAATAGAAATATAGAAATATTATTTTGCATGGAAAGAGGACCTTGGAGATTTGGCAATCTGGATTTTAGTAGAGTTAATGAATGGAATAGACAGCTATACTATAGATTCCATTCATACAATGGATTGTACGTACGGAATGTACATATTATATATTCCATTCATAGTGAAGTTATTAAATGTGGTTCTACAAGCAAATGGATCAATTTCTGTGCCTTGATAAAATGGCTGCATATGAAAATGTGCTTCTTCACACTTCGTTGTACAGAACTGAGAGCTGGATGTGACGGAGTGTGTGCATAAAAGAAAAGACAGAGTCAGAGGTGATTGAATGCTGAATGAACATGGACTGAATACTAAAGTGAATTATCAGAATGAAAAAAAAATACATTGAGATGAGAGTCATATAGAGATAATTCATGAGGGTCAATCAAAGTGAAAGAAAAGTGAATGGGTTATGAGGAAGCAGAGAACTGGGAAAGTCATAGTTGGGTGGAGTTCATGAGTTCCTCAAAAAAGATGTGAGAAATTTGAAGAGCAAATGTCAATGGATGAGTCAGAACATGGAATTGGTGAAAGCAAGGACAGTGCGTAAGGACAGAATTTTATATAACTTAAAAGTAATTTTTCTTTTTCTTCTCTTGTGCTTTAATATTTTGGTTTGCTATTTCTCATTCTGTAATAGGAAAGAGAGAGTAGCAGTTTATCACTGACATGATAGCAGTGTTCTTGACATGATAGCAGTATTCCAATATTTTGGGGCTGCCACATTTTCCAAAGCACCTGAAAGCAGGACAAGAAGCAATGGATGGAAACTAATCAAGGAGACAAGCAACCTAAAAGTAAAGAAAAATTTCCTATCAGTGAGAACAATAAACTAGTGGAATGGCTTACCTTCAGAAGCTGTGGGAGCTTCATCACTGAAGGCTTTCAAAAAGAGATTGGATAGCCATTTGTCTAAAATGTATAGGATTTGTATAGGATTTCCTTCTTGAGCAGAGGGTTGGACTAGAAGGTCCCTTCCAACTCTGGAAGACAAATTCTTATAAGGTAAAGATACCAATAACTGCTAGCTTTAATGATTCTATTTATCTCCTGAGAAAGATATTATGATAGAACAGAATGCTAGTTTAGTAATGTCTTTTATTTTTATCCAATGAATGTTAGATTTTGTTTTAGAATTGTTACACTGTTCTGATTGACATTATTTTTCCCGGCATGCATGCCAACATATAACAAACATTAACCACAGAAATATCAGACATGTTCTGTTATATACACTGTCTGTCTTTAAAATTATATAACTGGACAGGAAAATTGAGATAACCACATACATACAGAATAAAAGTGGTCTATTTTTGCAAGGACTGTCTGAATAAAATTCCAGTGGGTTTACATCCAAGCACTTTGACAACAGGATTGTGGATTGGAAATTGATTATTTTGAATTTAACATAGCTTGGAATAATAACAAATATTCAATCCATGTCAACATTGCATTGAAAATATATGTGTTATCTCTGCACCTATAAATGCATAATTCTATATAAAAGTAATTTACCTCCTTGAGAAAAGTATGAACTGGTCTTTGTTACTAGGTATTCTTAAAGATGCTAATGTAATGCAGCTATGAGATTTATGCTATAGCCATCAAAACATATTAATGCCACAAAAATAATATTTCTAATGTTCTTCTCTGCAGCAAAACAGTGGCACCCAGTGGCCATTAATGCGAAAACTTAGTCTGCAGATGGCTGATGTTCTCTCCCCATTTAAAGAAACAGTAAACATTAGAAATAATTAAGAGTTGTTCATTCCTTCCCAAGTCCTTCCCAGGACAGGTCATCTTAATACCGTGTGCTTATTTGCTCTAAGAAGTCTTAAACTTCCAAAGGCAATATATTGCAACATTCCTAATATAGACAATGCTGAAAATAAAGGTGCCATTACCCATAAGAGCCTGTTTCCTCTGTGGAGAGTGGAGGGATACTAAGCTGCTAGGAACATCAACGTTGTGTCAATTTTGCATGGAAACATCTATAACTGCATTCCTTTCAATAATTAATTTTGAGTTGTCTAAAAATTAACATGGGTATCATATTCTATGTAAAATACAAGGATCAGCACATGGAGAATAAAATCCTATATCCACTTCATATGTTTTTGTCTACTAAAATAATGGACAAATCAACAGTTTTTAAAAAAATAATAACAACAACAACAACTGTGTCCTGTTTGCAGCACTGATTTTCCTTGTAAAGGTATGCTGTTACACATTTTAACCAATGATTGCTTTTTTATTGACCAAAGAAATCAATCTTTTGTTTTCTTCTCATGTATTAAAAATAAATGGGCTCTTCTTTCTAAAGATCATGGATGAGGAACACATTCTGATTTCTTTTGCAGTAAAGTAGGCAACAAATAAAAATAAACTAGGTTCGAGAACTACACACACACCCATCTGGATTATCTCCAACTCAGCTGCACTACATTTTCCCAAGTGTCAGGAAATAGCAATGCTTATTCTGAAAATATGTGAAAATATGTGCTAAAATAGATCCATTGGCTCCTTAGGTGAGTATGTGATAATATACCTTCCCCATCATTTCCATTTATTCTGTGGACAGCTGGTGTGTTTGTTTAGACCTGCTGACATCAGGGAAGAAGAAGAGGAAAATCTCTTTCTGCTTTTTGCTTGAAACTAGATGCATTTCAGTAGCATGTTAAGCACTATGGGTTTTCAGAGAGGAGAAGGGATCAGAGGCATTATTCACAAGAGCTTCCAGTCCAAATATTACACACACACACACACACACACACACACACACACATATATATAAATAAAATTTTTGGACTGGAAGCTCCAAATATATATATATATATATATATATATATATATATATATATATATATATATGTTTTTGTAGATTTTCACTGGTAAAGGTATGTAGGTCTTGGTGTATTCGGGTCTTGTCCCGTGTAAGACCTGAATACACCAAGACCTACATATATATATATATATATATATATATATATATATATATATATATATGTAGGTCTTGGTGTATTCGGGTCTTGTCCCGTGTAAGATTGAGAATACCTTGGCGCCGACGAGATCCCACTCACCATCTTCAGGCTGGTGTCTTCGGCTTTGTGCTTGTCCCAGCAAAGCATGATCTGAGCTGCCTTCTCTCTATAAATACTGGAGGGGAGGTGTGGTGTGTTGGCTCTGCTGTAAGCGGGTTGGTTGGCTGTGTTTTTGGCTGTGTTGTCGCTTCTTGATTGGTTGATGGAATTGGTGTTTGCTGATTGGTTGGCTTTTTCATAAGAGCCTGTGTGGCTGAGGTAGTGGCTGTGTGTGGCTTTTTCGTAAGAGCCTGTGTGGCTGAGGTAGTGGCTGTGTGTCCTTCAGCCTTTTGTGTTTTAGCTACCTGGGTAGTAGGCTGTGTGATGACTTTCAGAGTTTTATTGTTGTGATATCCTGGGTCTTGTGCTGTTATCTCCTGGGTCGTTGTCTGTGTTGCAACCTCCTGATAGATAGATATATGTGTGTGTGTGTGTGTGTGTGTAGAGATTTTCACGGTAGATAGTCTGGGTTGGTCTTGTCCCATGTGGATTGAGAATAGCAGACATCTCAGGCTGGTGTCTTCAGTTTCGCTCTCCCAGAAGAACGCTGAAGACACCAGCCTGAAGATGACGGATGAGATTTCGTCAAACGCTGCCAAGGTATTCTCAATCTACACGGACAAGACCCGAATACACCAAGACCCACATACCTTTACCCGTGAAAATCATAAAAATAATATATATATATATATATATATATATATATATATATATATATATATATTGGATAACCACTACTACACATGCAAAAATAAAGTATCAATTTCAATATAACGAGGTGCCAAAGGGCCCATAGTTTAGTACAAAAACACAGTCTTTTTAATGCTGTACTTTAAAATATTTTATTCTACGTGTTAATTTCTTCTTTTACTGATTTTTTAAAAACATTTTTGGTATTAGTTTTGTTTTCAAGTGACTGCTTCTTCTCTCCACTCTCTTTCTTTTCAAATATAGGATTTCTATGTGGATGTTTCAATGTATACATGCCACTCTTCATATTGTATGAGATTCATGTTAACAATAAAAGTTCACAACGTAAAGTTTCATCACATAATATGTATAGTATGCATAGTATGGGCCTCTAGTCTACAGTGATGGTTTGTTATTTCCCAAATACAAATATCCAACTTCTGAGAGTTCCTCTTTCTTGGCACTTGATCAATGATTGTAAACAGATGAACAAAAACAAATACCTACAGAATAGAGAAATGTAGGCTAGCTGTTATCCACTCTTGTTCTGTTAAGTTTCTAGTATCATCTTTCAGGAATAAACCATTTTACTCCACATAAATGAATACATAAAATAGATAAATTCAACTTTTAAAAAAAATGTTTGAAATTTGGGCATTACATTTTTGTCTATAGAATCTCTAACACCTGCAACACAAAGGACCAACTACTGCTGTATCCATGATTGACACTGTATAAATGAAAGCTAAGTATCAGTTCAATATTTTATGTTCTGAATTTTCAATCTAACCAATCTCTGAGGCAATTTCTATATGACAACTGAAAATGCAATTAAAGTTGGACTGATGTCAGTCACGTCTCCTGGATATGGACAGTATTTACTTGGACACTCTTGAGGAGTTGTGGCTGAACTATGAGATGACGAAGTGAGAAAAGAAGATAGGAAAATTGCAACCTCTGCCTAGCTTGGAAATTGGTGATAAGTAGATGAATCTAGGACTTTTCTAAAAATTACTATTCTATTATAAAGCCGAAAGATTTGTGTTTTTAGATCATAATGTTTTTGGAAAAAAAATGTACAACTTAGAAAACTACTATTCAGTCAAAAAATTACTTGCATGTTCTAGATCTTCTGCATCCCATAGAGGCCAATTAAATGCTTAAGAAAAATCCATAAATAGGACACATGAGTAATGCTCATTATTTAAAGTGCCTTCCAGATGTTTTCTGATTATTAGCAAAGATGGTTGATACTTATGGGAGTTAAAATTCAATCAATATAGAGGATAACATTCCTCATTCATGTATTGTTGTCTAGTGGCCATTGATAACTTCATCTTTCACTGTTTTTTTTGCAAACAGATTTTAACTTTTTTTGTTGAACTTTCATTAAAATAAAAAAAATCCTACATGATGTATTTAAAATAAAACAAACAAAAGTTTTACACATATAAATTCTCTTTTTTTCCTCCTCTTTTCCTTTGTAATGCAAATGAAGTTGTCATTTGATGGTGGCATTTGTTTAGCTGGAAAAGGCATATCTTTTGTTGAATTATTTTAACCAGGCAGTAAAACTGATTTCAAAAGAAAACTTCAAGAAATAAAATATGAAGTCTTTAAATAAGTCATGCTTAATGTCCCATGAGTCAATAAAATTACTGTGTGGTTTAGACTGATATTATATTATTAATAGGAATGAGCAACAGTCTCTTGCAAATCTGTTATTCCAATGGTAATATTTAGTAGAAAACTACTGAAAACAGAAAAAAACAAGAAGATATATTGGAAGATGCTAATCACTGTGAAATTGAGATATAAGAAACCTAGTCTGAACAGACTAGATTTTACTAGAATGCTTAGATTTTGGTAATAATAATTGTGTTGTGAGATAACTTCCCTTAAGATTTACTCTTTTCTTTTAACACATACTTATCAGTAAGATCATAATAAGGTCTAAAAGGTGTAAGTATGAATTTGAAATCATATGTTTCCAAAGAACTTTGCTATGAAATAGAAAAATAATCTATAGTTGTATATTATGAATCTTGAGTGGAATTGGCATTTTACATTTGTAAACCTTAATGGATAAAAGCAAAGGCACTGATCTTATGTTAAGCTATGAATAATTACTGGCAAGTACGGTGGAATATTGGTACTAGCAAGTTCAATATATACTTTGAAACTCTAGGCGATATGTACAATTCCCAGTTTTCTTTTATTCATCCATCTAGGTCAGAACAAAGTTCCTTTTATCTTAATAAATGAAATCTAAAGCAGTGGTTTACAGACATCTGGGTCCTCCGCAATGTCATCATAGGAGGGTCTGCAAAGGCTTGAAGAAATGTTATGATTTAAAAATTGAGTTGAGTCTTGGGGGTCTGTACAAAAGTATTTAAAGGGAGGGGGTCTGTGGTAAAGAAAAGGTTGAGAAGTATTGAAGTGAAGTATTCAAATTCAGTTAAATCCTTGAAAACAAATGCTCTCATCTCTGCATATGAAGATGATATGCAGTCTCTTTTAAGTACCGAATGCTGCATTTTGTGCCAAGGGTTTCTGAAATGTCCACAGTTTGGCTCTATCCCTGATCAACCCTCCACCAGGCAAAGTCAATATGATTAAGCATGTTTTACAATTTAGAATTTAGCAACTTGTTGAATCTGTGAGAACATTTGGATTTTTTTAAAAATATGTATTAACTGCCCTCCACACCTCACAACATTTTCTTCTTCCAACAACAGTTATGTGCAGTAAAAAAAAAACTAATTTCACAGAACACACATTATTTAGACTTAAAAGCAAGCAATTACTTTGAAGCAGTGGAGATTCTATTTCTTTGAAGTTTCAGAGTTTGGGTCTGAGACCTAAGGAAGAAGGGGAAAGGAGGGGAGAAATTCCTTGAAGTGTCATATTAAAGGCAGCTATGGAAAACTGATTCACAACCTGCCATAAGAAACGTATCTGTTACTGCAATGTATATGTTTAGTTATCCCTCAGAAGTTAAAGAAAATAAAATCCCTGTTTACTATTCAAGAACGTTACAAAATATTTCCAGCAAAGACCCAGCATTTGAGTCACAATTTATGCCTTTTTTTCCTATACAGCATTGATACAAATGCAGATTTGATAGTAAACAAATGAATTGGGATCATAAAATACAACTCCATTTGATTTTGAAATTCAGTTTCTTTTTGCTTTCATGTTTTGCTGTTGAAACATTGCACTAGCCTACAATACTATGCTAACTCAACAACTGCCACCAAAATCTCCAGCAATTTGCTAATGTAGATTACTTATTTACTTTACTTTATTTACTGACTATTATGAAGGAATACCTTTGTCATTTTCCAGCCTAACTTATAAAGAGAATTGTATACCCATGGAACCCGGGATACTCCACCAAACACTAATGTAGTTGTTATTCCACAAGACGTGGCCAATTAGTCAACTGTATCATCAAATTCCTACAACATCATACAGATACTTCAGGAGAAAGAGATATTAGGAAAGGCTTTTCAGGTTTAAATAAATATTCACGATGAGTTGACATTTCTGCAACATTGTTATACTTGCCATGTTCCACTGCTTTGCTTTCTTAAAACACTCCCAGCAGTGTGAGTGCCTATGATTTATTTATTTTTGGTCCGGTAAGGTCAGATGCTTGGACAATCCTTAGAAGTGCTAAATATGACCCCCGGTTCATGTTATTCTTGAAGGAACTTTTGAAGTATCCCCAAGGTGTGAAGAGATAAGAAGCTTACTGATGATCTGTAGTTAAGCTACCATCAAGAATTTGATATGCCTCAAGGCATTACTTTTCGACTTGAATCTGTAGGATTGGTATAAGCTTTCTTCAGTGGTTAATTGCTTTTGTGGAATATATAGGTCCCCTCCCCAGTGAAACAGAACCTTTAATATTCCCCTTGACTTTGTCATTTCTTAAGAACAATTAATCTGTTTTATGGACCCTACCTTAGTATCTGGCTTATACTGACAAAGTTGAGCAAAACAGGAGACTTCTTTATTAGACTTTTTCCAATGATGTGCTGTGACTAACCTCCATTTTCATGGTTCCTTCTTAAGAAATTAGGCAACATTTTAGCTGTATTTTCTCTTCCCCTGGTATGCTCCTCCAAGCAAGCATAGGAGCATTTCTGCATCAGAAGCTACCATGTCTGTGATCATTAGCATTTGGCTTTTTGAATCATTTTTACATAAGGGCAGGCGGGACTCATTCTCTTAATCACTGCTGCAGTCCTTTCTAGTAGGCCAGACAAATCTGTTTCATTTATCTGCTCATATTTTGAGTCACATTTGTGCCTCACTGTGGGTTATTCTGAGGCTTATTCTAATTGTGACCCTTCCTGGACTGATCATAGAGGAAGAAATTGAAATAAAAAGGCCCCTTAAAGAACAGCTAAACAAAGCTAAGAGCCCAGACATACTTGACAGAAAATGGAAGCTGACCAGACATTATAATTTAAAAAGCTATTCCTTTGTCCTCCGAATTGTACTTTAGCCAAATTATCTCCTAATATAACATGTGATAGAATTCTTTTTAATTCACATTTTAGATTAAATGTATTTGCTTTGGTTTTGCCATTGAGATGGAACCGAATCTAGCCTGCTTTATTTATTTTTTAATCTTCTCTTATATTTCCTTGAATATGCTTGAGTTCTACATGAATCTATTGAAGAGTGACTGGTTGTAGATGGGCCTTCTGCTGGTAGACTTTCCTTATATCTTCTTCTTAGACTGGGAACAATGTAGCACCAATGACAAAATTATCCCTGGAAAGACATACAGTAGGAGAACTTGGCAGTGGAAGTTGTGGAAAAGGCTATCAAAGTGATGGAACACATACACACACAGGAGGGAAAGTGGGTATTGAGGATGCTGTTGATTCACCAATCAAAAGCAATTACCAATGCTTAGCTTGCTTGACTCTAACTAGAACCAGCAAAAGGGCTGCCAGTGTCAGGGAAGAGCTCAGATAGGGCATGATCTGGTTTATTGTGATAAATTGCAAGTGTGTGGCTTGAAAGGGAAATGCTATGTTCTCAGAAACAAAAGCAAGAAAAAGAGTGGGACTGTTCCCAGTTTACAGTGAAGGCAAAATACCCTATGTACAAATTCCTTTTTTAAAGGGATCTTTTTAAAAAGACTCCAGGGTTTTTCTTTTAGCTAGATAATATATCTAAATAATGAATGCTTAAGTTAATAAAATATTACATAGAAGCAATAAACAAAAAATAACACAACATAATAAAATAGATAAAATAATAAAGGATGTTTTATAAAATTATTAATTGTGAATTACTTGCCCAAACCAGAAAGCTGAATATTATCATTAAATCACACACACACATTTATGGAGATTCTCAGTCAGCCAGGTCTTAGTTGTCTCAAAAGTGCTCTTCTTTCTTTCTTTCTTTCTTTCTTTCTTTCTTTCTTTCTTTCTTTCTTTCTTTCTTTCAAAGAATCTTTTTGGATGAGAAGCAAACATCTTCAAAGAAAAACCAGAAAGTCCATTTGCCTATTGGAAAAAAACACTTTTGTATTAAATCAGACATCATCATTAATTAATTAATGGTTTTCAAAATCATTAGAAAGTTTTTGTCCAAAACTCATCATACTCAAATAGCAAAAAGGAAAAGTTACATAAGATGCTAATTATTAAAATGGAAGTGTTTCTTAGATGTTAAGTTTTAAAATGCATTGCTAGCTGATAGGAAGCAAGATGGTGGGAGTTTGCCAAAAGCTCTCGGTAAAGCAGATGGAGAGGTAACAATCTTGCTAAAGTGACTTGGCTCTGTCCTCAGAATATGCATAAAAGTCTCAGAATTACTTTTTAAATTCACTGAATCACAATACTGTAGAAGACTTCAATGTAAACTCAGTTTTCTTAATTTCTTCTATAATCTAGCTTAAATAGTTAAATCTTGATTACATTTTAATATTTGTTTTCTTAATTAGATCTGTATGTTTAGCAGTGAGCTTGAAAAACTTTGATGAAATATTCATGGTGTGATCATCTCATCACCATCATCTCCAAAACTTTAGTTCTAATTCTTTTTAGTATTAGATTGAAAGCAGTAGAACTAGATAGATAGATATAGATAGATGGATAGATGATAGATAGATGGATGGATAGATAGATAGATAGATATAAGGTAAGCAGACAGACAGACACTGTTATTTCTAAATCTTCACAATTACCTGAATTACTTCATCTAATGAAATGATTAATTTTATTTCTGAAAACAATCTAATTACCACATCAATTAGCAATTCTGATGACAATATAATTCACTGTTTTAGCTATTTTGGGGGAAGAAGAAGTAGATGATTACCTACCAGCTGACTCTTGCCCTTTAATTTTTGTTTTGTAAGCTCCACACAGAAACAGAAGGTTAGATGGGAAGTCCTTGGTCATGGCTCTCTACTATTTATAATATTGAAAAATATCCCCAAATATTTGAGGCACTTATTAACTTCTGCAACATTTGATTATTGTGTTTCCTGATGGTGGTGTTCGGTACACATTCTTGGGGTTTGATGAATAACTTAGGGTCAGTCATTCTCTCTCAGCTCAAAGTATTGTTTCTGTACAGAAGATAGTCAGAAGAAGGAGTATTAGGTATGTTCACTACCTTGAATTAATTATAAAAATAATGAAGACAGGATTAAATTCTTAAAACAACCTGATCCATTAAAAATGCAAAATAACAGCCACATAATCTATCACCTATTATTTATCTACCTACATATCTACTCTATTATCACTTATCTATCATCTTTCTCTCTCCCTCCCCCCTCTCATATCTATCTATCTATCTATCTATCTATCTATCTATCTATCTATCTATCTATCTCAGGGATGTCAAACATGAGTGCTTAGATCTGGCCTATGGGACCGTCCTGGAAACAGCAAAGGACTGGTCCAGGATGCCTCAGCCAGCAAAATGGAGCTTGTGAGGGCTTTCACTGACAGAGGGCTACAGGAGATCACAGTTGAAAACAGTTTTTGAGCTCCATTTTAGCTGGCAAAGGGTTTGCAGGAGGTCATCACAGATGAAAACAGAGCTCGAGAGCCCATTTTCTCTAGCAGACCACTCAGGCCACCACAGGGGCACCCCTGACACGAGTGATATTGAGTTGACCATGCCCACCCAGGCTCCCTGTCAAACACTACCTTTATGCGGCCCTCAATGAAATCGAGTTTGACACCCCTGATCTATATCTATCATCTATCATCTATCTATCTATCTATCTATCTATCTATCTATCTATCTATCTATCTATTTATATCTATCTATCTATCTATCTATCTATCTATCTATCTATCTAGTAATCATCATCTGTCTCTATTGCCAGCTCTATAGATTGTTGGCTCTTTCATTTACACATATCAATAGCCAGATTATCCCTTCTTTCAAATTTACACTCTAAACCCCACAACTAAAATAGATGGAAAAAGAACAAAAAAGATAAACTTATCATGAGCAACTGAAATGAAAACTGTTTGGATAGCTGTGAGGCTGTAATAAATTTATTGTCAGGTAACAGTATGGAATGGCTGCTTGTTCAGCAAGAAACACATCTTTCTCTCAAGAGAAAAAAACAGGAAGATACCTGTTCTTTTCTGCCTTTTTAAAAAACCTGGCATAGCCATCACAAAATATGGTACATTATCTTACTATATATTGCAATAGGTATGAAATATCTTGGGTCAAATGCAGCATAAGAGATCAAGTAGTTCTATTTTCATTCTAATCTTACTGTAGGCAAGATGCAGGAAGACATTGATCTCTTAAACCAGAGACAATTTCCTGTTTTCAAAAAGAAACTTAAAATGAGATGGAGAAAGAGAGACAAACACAAATAAATGCAATAAAACCACAGAGGAGATTATTGACCTGAGTGAAACTAGATGAGCTAGAAAATGTATTTCCTATTTGTCCCAAATTGTAGCTTTTCATTATTGGTTTATATCATGTTATCTAGGGAAGAATTGTTCTTCAGTGCATATTTAGTACAGGAAATCAGACTCATTTACTTTATATATCATGGGAGATTCGTATCCATCCACAGAGCAATGCATTGGATTTTATTATGAATAATAATGAACAAAGTAGCAAACTTGAAAGAATGTTCTTAAACAGACATAATTGAAGTAGCATTGTAAAATTGAATGCCATCAATCTTAGCCTGTAAAACCTACTGTTAAAACTCTGTGGGAGCAGAGTTGGTAGGCAAAAAAATCCTCTTTTGCCTACCAAAAACTATGAGCGGAAACCATCATTATTTGAAGCTAATGGTGGCATTTCTTTATGAAATAGCTAGAAGTATATCTGCTTGATTTTCTCTAATGCAGGGTTTGGCAACATTGAGCCAATAGAGCAGGTATGACCTGCCATCATAAATTATCTAGCCGGTGGTCCCCAAAATATTCACTCAGCCTGCAAAAGAAAGACATGAGTGAAAATGGTGAGAGCAGCATAATGTCTGGTCCTATGCAGAGGAAGTTTGCTGACCCTTGCTCTAATGGACCTATAGTGGCAAACAAAGATATTTTAAAATTATATCCCATGTTGGCAGTACGCAGGAAATAGTGCCTGTATTTTCTTCCTTTGTTTTGTTTTGTTTTATGATTTACATCATTATACATCTCACTGCCACCAAGAAGGTGTGACTTTACCAAGACAGCATTGTTTGATAGAAGCGACAATATCTTGAACAATATCTTCTGTGCTACATTTTTTTGGTCATGAAGAAACAAAGAGACAAAGCTGGTCCTGCAGATATACCATGGAAGGTTTCATAGGTGATGACCAGCACATTGAATAGTACCTGGAAACCTCCTGGGAACACTGCATGTCGCACAACTGCACATAGAATAGAATAGAATAGAATAGAATAGAATAGAATAACAGAGTTGGAAGGGACCTTGGAGGTCTTCTAGTCCAATCCCCTGCCTAGGCAGGAAACTCTACACCACTTCAGACAAATGGTTATCCAACATCTTTTTAAAAAACTTCCGGTGTTGGAGCATTCACAACTTCTGGAGGCAAGTTGTCCCACTGATTAATTGTTCTAACTGTTAAGTTTGCATGAAGAGTGAGACACGAAGAGCTTCAGTGAAGAGTTTATTAAGTGACTACAGCTCGAATGGACCTGACTTGGCTGGGCTACAGCTGCTTCTTATAGCCAGCAGCCGTAGTTGCCAGCCAATGGTAGTGCAGGGTTTTTCCTGCACTATTTAAACCAATCCCATTTGACATTTTACAAGAACAGTTCAAAATAAACCAATAACATTTAAACCTACATACATAACACCCCTCCCCACTAGGTTCAGTCCATACCAAACCCCAACCTATCTAATGTATTCTTTTAAATAGGTGGGGCTCTTATGCGTTGAGACCTTCGTGGTTCAGAAGTTTTAACCTTCTCACCCAGTGAGAGAGGAAATGTGACTGCTGACATTTCCCCATTGGGACTCCCTGTGAAAGAAGACCCTGTTTGACTGTTAGAATCTGGTCTCTCCTCCCAACCTATCTCCAGCCCAATGTCAGCACCCAAGTCAGGTGGTGATGTGCAATCTTCCACTTCTAAGGATGGATTTCGGCATTGTGACAGGTTTTGGGATGGTTCCTGTCGTAATAGCTCGTTACACATGGGGTTGATTCTTGCTTGCTGATTTTCCTCCTGTTCCTCCCTTCCCCTAGAATTGACATCAGGTGAGGGAACTAGAGAGACAGGCGATGTTCCTGAGAGAACCTGGATCTAAGTTGATCAATGTGCCTGCTCCAGAGGAGTCCATCCTCTGTTTGTACCCTGTAAGAACGAGGGCCTGTGATCTGAGTTATTTCAGCAGGAATCCACAAAGGTTCACCCATAAGGTTCTTAGCATAAACAGAATCACCCACACTGAATGTGCGAACTTTGGAAGTGGAATCTAGTGGTGCGTTGGGTGCATAAGTGGGATGAAGGCGGTCAAGGGAAGACCTAAGTTTCCTACCCATCAACAACTCTGCTGGGGATAAGTTATTCGATGGGCTAGGAGTGATGTGCTGAACACTAAGAAGTTTTTCAACCTTCTCAGTGATGTCCCCAGGACCCAGTTGCTGAAGCTTCTCTTTGGTAAAACGCACCATCGTTCAGCCCGGCCATTAGCCGAAGGGTGCCCAGGGGCAGTAAGGGCATGTCTGATACCCTGTTGTGCTAGATAGGATTCAAAGAGGTTAGATGTAAATTGAGGGCCATTGTCAGAGACAAGAACATCAGGTAACCCGTGGGTTACAAATAGTTTTCTGAGCTGCTTGATGACAGCATCAGTTGTGGTGGATGTCATGGGAAACACCTCTAGCCATTTGGAATATGCATCTACTATAATAAGAAAGGTGTGGCCTCTAGTAGGACCTGTGAAATCAATGTGGATCCTAGACCATGGGCCCCTAGGACATTCCCATTCCTGTGTGGGGGTGTGAGGTGGGGCAGGCCTGACTACCTGGCAATTGGGACAAGATGCAACCCAGTTTTCAACCATTTTGTCAATACCTGGCCACCATACATAACTCCTGGCCAATCCCTTCATCCTTACAATCCCAGGATGACCTTCATGTAACATTTCCAAAACCTTTCTTTGCAGTTTTGCAGGAATAACCACCCTGTTACCCCACAAAATACATCCTCTTAATACAGATAATTCAGTTTGCCTGGACTTAAAAGGTTGGGCAAGGTGAGGTAGATCTTGAAGAGGCCAACCTTTCTTAATCCAGCCTATAACAGGAGCCAACACAGTGTCTTTGGCAGTCTCTCTGACAATTTCAGCAGCATGAACTGGAAGCTTGGCAACAGTTTCTAGAAAAAGGTGTGTGTTTCAGGTTCAAGGTCCTCCTTGTGGCAAGGAAGTGGGCAACGACTCAGTGCATCAGCATGTCCAATGTCCTTGCCAGGCCTGTGAATCAGTTTGTATGAATAAGCTGCAAGAAATTCAACCCACCTCATCATTCTTGGTGACAGGATAGTAGGTGTAGGCTTGTCTCCTGCCACAATGCCTAACAAAGGTTTGTGATCTGTAACAATGGTAAATGTTCTGCCATACAGATATTCATGAAATTTCTTAACAGCTGCAACAACTGCCAATGCCTTTATCCAATTGGCTGTAATTCCTCTCTACTTTGGTCAAAGTGCGAGAGTAAAATGCAATAGGGGCTTCTCCCCCACTGGGAAGCCTGTGGTTCAAACCCCCACCCCCCCACTCCAAAAGGGGATGCATCACAAGTCAGTACAACAGGCAAATTCTCAGAGAACTGTATCAGTACAGCATCAGACGTGATTAGTCTTTTAATACTGTTAAATGCTGATTGTTCCTTCCTCCCCCAGACTCAAACAGACTTCTTATCCAGTAATCTGTGCAAAGGTTCAGCAATGGTTGCTTTTTGAGGTAGGAACATGTGATAAAAGTTAATAAGTCCAAGGAAAGCTTGCAAATCTGTTTTGCATTTAGGTTTAGGGGCTTCTTTGATTGCTTTAACATTGGCATCAGTAGGGTGGATGCCATGCTTGTCAATCATAATTATATTTCAATGGGGCTTGTTAGTTTAATTCTTTTTAATTATTTATTGTTCTTGTTGTTTTAGTTGTGAGCCACCCTGAGTCTTCGGAGATGGGGCGGCATACAAGTCTCATTAATAAATAAATAAATAAATCATGTATCCCAGGAAATCAACCCTGTCAGTCTTAAGTGTGCATTTTTCTTCCTTGACTTTTAACCCCGCTTTCCTGAATCTGGCAAGGATTTCTCTGAGTCTTTCTTGTAGCTGAGTGTCATTTTCAGCAGAGATTAACACATCATCAAAGTAAGGCACTACCCCTGGCAGTCCTTGGAGCATTCTTTCCATAAGGCTTTGAAAAATGCCTGGTGCCATGACTCCAAATTGTAACCTTTTACATTTGAAGCACCTCTATGAGTCACAATGGTTTGGGCCTCTGCAGTGGCATCATCAACTGTTAGTTGTTGATATGCCTGGGCCAAGTCCAGTTTGGCAAAGACTGTACCTGCCAAGTGAATGTAACAGGTGATGCACAACTGGAACTGGATATAGCCTGCTGCAGCATGGTTCAGTGTCCCCTTATAGTCTCCACAAATTCTTACTGACCCATCAGCCTTGACTGGAAGGAACTGACTGAATGGAACCCTCCTGGGTTTTAAGCGAATTGGGGGCACCTTGGGGTCTGAATTGAAAGTGATGGGGTCCCCATATACTTGCCCAATCCTTCGCTGAAGACTTGGAAACTCAGACTTCAAGGCCTCCTCCCATTCAGAGTTGCTCCGTGATTGATGCCAGTCACCTTGATGCCTAGTGGCTTGAACCACTCAAGTCCCAGCAAGCTTAGGCAATGCTTGTCCCTACAATGGTCAGGGCAAGCGTTTGGTGTGGCCCTTTAGAACTTCACGTTGAAATCTCTTGCTCCAACTACTGGAATCTTTTTCCCTTGGTAGTCTTTAGAGTCAGTGCTGCTTCAAATGTTTCTTCTGAATGTTGGGGAGTAGCCTGTGAATAGTGTCCCATAACACCATAGATAAATAGAACCTGAGTCCACTTCCATTTGGCAAGGTCTTCCTTCAATAGATACCTTCACATGTACTTTTCACCTTCTCAGGGTGAAGAATATTAATGGTAATTGTTTTTTATTTTTATTACATTTATATGCATATTCTCCGAAGACTCAGGCTGACTTACAATTTACAGAGCACAACCCAATGTGCTCAGCAATAGCCTTCATTCCATTGTATATGCCTGCTTATTACTAGCGGCATTTTTACAGGTCAGCTAATTGCCCCCAACAATCTTGGGTCCTCAATTTACCTACCAGAGGATGGAAGGCTGAGTCAACCTTGAGCCTGGTGGGATTAGAGCCTACAGTAATTGTGAACAGCTGGATCTTAAGAGCAGGCATTTAACAGCCTGAGCCACCAAGGCTCATCTTGTTTGATGAGTTTCATTCTTTCCATTTGCTTCTGAGTTAGCCCATCTTTCCAATGAAGTTGTTGGCCTTGAAATCCTTTCAGGGAATTTCTTCCTACTAGGTGGAGTTCTGGATGATT